>PVLA01008970.1:0-81489 GCA_004027455.1 Hydrochoerus hydrochaeris
AGAAAAAAGCAATCCTCCCTAAATCATTCCTGGAGGCAAGTATTACTCTGATACCAAAACCAGAGAAAGATGCAACCAAAAAAGAGAACTATAGGCCAATCTCACTAATGAACATTGATGCAAAGATTCTCAACAAAATACTGGCAAATAGAATGCAGAAAATCATCAAGAAGATTATACATCATGACCAAGTGGGGTTAATTCCAGGAATGCAGGGATGGTTTAACATACGCAAATCAATAAATGCAATACACCACATCAACAGAGCCAAAAACAAAAACCACATGGTCATCTCAATAGATGCAGAAAAAGCTTTTGACAAAGTCCAACACATGTTCATGATAAAAACCCTCCAGAAACTTGGAATACAAGGCATCTATCTCAACCTTACAAAAGCCATCTATGACAAACCAACAGCCAACATGAAATGGACAAAAACTGAAAGCTTTCACTTTAAAATCAGGAACAAGACAAGGATGTCCACTATCACCACTCCTTTTCAACATAGTTCTGGAAACACTAGCCAGGGCAATCAGACAAGAGAGAAATAAATTGAGTAAAGATAAGAAAGGAAGAAGTTAAATTATCACTATTTGCAGATGACATGATACTCTATATAGAAGACCCAAAAAACTCCATTAAAAGACTGATAGATGTAATAAACAAGTTCAGTAGTGTAGCTGGATACAAAATCAATGCTCAAAAATCAATAGCATTCCTGTACACGAACAAAAAACTCACTGAGAGAGAAATTATGGAAATATCACCCTTTACAATAACATCTAAAAAACTGAAATACTTAGGAATCAACCTAACTAAAAATGTAAAAGACCTATATGCTGAAAATTATACTACCCTGAAAAAGGAGATTGACAAGAATATTAGAAAATGGAAGGACATTCCTTGCTCTTGGTTAGGAAGAACCAACATTGTGAAAATGGCTATACTCCCAAAACTGTTATACAGATTTAATGCAATCCCAATCAAAATACCATTGACATACCTCTCAGATCTAGAGAAAACACTCCTAAAATTCATTTGGAAACAGAAGAAACCTAATATAGCAAAGGCAATTCTAGGCAACAAAAGCAAGGCAGGAGGCATCTCAATTCCTGACTTGAAACAGTACTATAAAGCCACAGTGATCAAATCAGCTTGGTAGTGAAAAAGAAATAGACCTGAGGATCAGTGGAACAGATTAGAAGATGCAAGCACAACCACAAAGACACTCAGCCACCTGATATTTGACAAAGGGGCTAAATATGTCCACTGGAAGAAGGATAGTCTCTTTAATAAATGGTGTTGGAAAAATTTGCTCTCTACATGCCGAAGACTGGAACTAGATCCATGCATATTACCATGCACAAAACTAAAGTCTAAATGGACCAAAAACCTCAATATTAAAACAGAAACACTAAATCTATTGGACGACAAGGTAGGTTAAAGTCTTGGAGACATAGGGGTAGGCAGAAAATTCATGAACCAAATGCAAACTGCATGGGAAACACTTCAAAGAATCAACAAATGGGATTTCACATTATTGAAAAGTTTCTGCACTTCAAAGGAAATCACCAACAGAGTGAAAAGAAAACCAACAGAGTGGGAAAGAATTTTAACTAGCAACCCCTCAGACAAAGGACTTGTGTCCAGAATATATAAAGAATTGAAAACATCAAGCCCCATAAATTCAAAGACCCTCTCCAAAAATGGGCATCTTAGATGAACACACAGTTCTCAGAGAAAGATATACAAATGGCAAATAAATACATGAAGAAATGTTCACCATCACTGGTCATTTGAGAAATGCAAATTAAAACAGCACTGAGATTCCACCTTACTCCGGAAAGAATAGCTGCCATCAAGAAATCAACTGATAACAAATGTTGGCGAGGCTGGGGGAAAAAGGAACACTGCTCCATTGTTGGTAGGAATGTAGACTGGTGCAACCATTATGGAAATCCATATGGAGAATTCTCAGAAGACTAGGATTGGAAGCTCCATTCAATCCAGCTATTCCCCTCCTGGGTATTTTCCCCAAAGAACTGAAAAGTTCATGTCACAGTGATATACGTGCACCCATGTTCATAGCTGCACAATTTGTGATAGCTAAATCCTGGAAACAACCAAGATGCCCATCAACTGCAGAGTGGATGAAAAAGATGTGGCATTTTTATACAATGAAATATTACTCAGCTATAAAAAAGGATGATCTTGAGGCCCTAATAGGCAAATGGAGACAACTTGAGACTATCCTCATTAGTAAAATAAATAAGAATCATATTTATAAATATCATATTGTGTCTCTAGTGTAAAAAGTAAATAAGAACTACAAATGTATTAAAACCAAAATGTGTAATTGGTATTGTAAAAAAGAGAGGAAAAGAAAGTACTCTAAGGGATATAACTTCATGTAAGTTTGAGTGTGTAAAATAGATGACCATATTGCTGAATCTTTGTGGGATCTTTGAGCAAAACTGTTTTTAGCCTGACTGTTTGAATATTTACTATGTACCCTTTAAGTTTGTAACTTGAACAACTACATCCAGGATGACAGTATGTAATTTATAAATTACTGATTTCTTAGTGAGGCTTTTTCTCATTCTCCTTTTTCTTCCTTTCTTATAGAATTCTGTATTGTTGCTACCCCTTTTTCTGGTTTTTTTCTTCTCTTTAAATAAAATTTTAAAAATGTATAATTGCTATTGTAAAAAAAGAGGAAATAGGAAGTGCTCTAAAAGATATAGCTGCATGTATGTTTAAATGTGTGGGATTGATGACCATATTTCTAGGTTCTTGTTGGATTGTTGAACAGATCCATTTGCACTCTCACTGCTTTAGTGTCCACTTTGTGTTTTAATTCTGTAACTTGAATAACTATTTCTAAAAGAACAATATGTAATGTATCAACTAGTGATTTCTTACTGTTTATCTTCTTTTCTTGAAATTCTGTAATATTTCTACCATTTTCCTGGTTTTTTTTCCTCTCTTTAATTAAAAAATGTATAATTGCTATTGTAAAAAAGAGAAAATAGGAAGTGCCATAAAAGATATAATTGCATGTATATTTATGTGTGCAGGATTGTTACCCATATTTTTTAGTTCTTGTTTGATTGTTGAACAGATCTGTTTGCAGTCTCACTGCTTGAGTGTCCATTTTGTGTGCTTTAATTTTGTAACTTGAACAACTATTTTTAAAAGAGCAATGTGTAATTTATCAGCTAGTGATTTCTTACTGGTTATGTTTTTTTTTGAAATTCTGTAATATTTCTCTCCTTTTTCTGTTTTATCCCTTTGAATAAAAAATTCAGAAAAAACACACTATATTATTTAAAATTATGGGAAGAAAGGTAATAAGGAAATAATGTTTTTAATCTTACCTTCTGCAGGCTCAGTATCCTTTGAGCAAATGACAATGGAAGTATTTCTGATTTTGGACTGCCTTGCATTTTTGAATATTTGTATTTAACTATTGAGATGTCTTGGAACCTAAGACATCTAAAAGTTGGGAATGGAGCCCAAATCTAAAAGTTAAATTTATGTCTCATATACACTACACACATAGGCCTTGCTAATTGTGTACATTTTCTTAAATCCATCTGAATGTGACTGCAAACATTTGCATGGGGTTAGGTGTGGCATTTTTCTACTTTGGTTTTAATGTCAATATTTAAATTTTTAAGCTTTTGGACTATTTCACATTTAAAATTTTCATATTAGGGATACTGAGTCTGTATTTAATATATTTTTGACTAAGGCTCAAGTATTTTTCATAACTAACCATTCAATATAGAAGTAAATGTACTCAAATTTCTGTGGTATTCATTATCACAATGATAAAGAGTTGATAGTTGAATATTAAATTTAATAGGTGGTATAGATTTTTGTACATAGTACTAACTATGAAGCAGTCTCTCTTCTTTACTTCATTGTCATAAGCAGGATAATGGCCCACAGAGAAGTTCATGTGTACATCTCCTGTGTACATTGCCTTACACAGCAAAAGAGATGTAGCAGCTATGACTAGTGTCAAAGATCTTGAGATAGGGAAGTTACCCTGGAATTTAATCAGAAATGATAAAATCAGAGCCTTTCTCAGTTTTGGTTGATTAGAAACATATGGAGAAGAAGAATCAGAGAGATGCATAATTGTTGGATTTGAGACTAGTGAAAAGGGACCATGTACCAAGGTATCAGTGAAATCCTAGCTGGATTAGTTAATAAATGGTTTCTTCCCCTGAGATTCCAGGGAAGAATGCCAACCTGAGACACCTAAGTTGAAATCCAGTGAGACCTATGTTGGACATAAACCCAACAGAATCCTCAGGAAATAATCTTGTGTTTACAAGTGCTACTTAAGAATTACCCTCCTTAATATGTGACATTGGAAAACTTTCTGCAAAGCAAAGGAAGCAATCAACAGAGTGAGGACATAGGAAGACATTTACAACATAGGAAATTTCTTTTTTGCTTGTTACTGCTCTAATACAGTATTAATATCTAGAATTAAAGAACTTGTGTATCAGACTCCCAAAATAAAAGACCTTGTAAAAATGGGTAGTTGAGATAGACACTTAGCAGAAATACAAATGGCTGATGAATATATGAAAAAAATGTCCTGTGTGTTTGACCACTAGAAAAATGCAAATAAAAATAAAACTATGGTTTCAAAAAACCAAAAACCTAATATTTCATTTTATTGCAATAAGAATAGTTATCATCAAGGACTCAAAAAACAATTAGTAAAGATGTGTGGAATAAGGAACACTACTTCTACTTCTACGTTGTTGGAAATAAAGCTAGTACAACCACTATGGAAATCTGATTCCTGAAAAATCTGAAAATTGAAATTCCATTTGTCCAACTATACTTAATCCTTCTGAAACAATTAAAGTCATCATATTTTCAGAGATACATGCATACTCATGTTTGTAGTGTAACTTGCAATAGCTAAATTGTGGAAATGACCTTTATACTCATGAACAAATAAAGAAAAAATGTAGTCTATATACACAATAAGGGATGGGGTTAAAATATGATTGAAATAATATTTGTGAAATGTATCAGATAACATATTATCAATAATAGGACTTACATATTAATAGGTCATATACATAATATATTTAATCATACATTATATATTACATTATCTATCAGTACAATATTAATATTATAATTTTATAGTATATAATATATAAAAATACATATACTACTTCCCCAAAATGAATATAATTATTATGTATCTACTAATAAAATAAAAAATATACATTGTTTAAACCAGTAAGTTTGTGAAAATTGGATAGCATCAATAAAAGCTAACTCAGTATGTTAGTAAGAAAGTTAAAAAATTATGAAGAATGAATCATTGTATTTATTTTGTTTCCATTTAAACGATTATGCTATTATTTTTTAACATGGAGAATTAAGTTGATTTTATTAATGTCATGATTCTTTTTGTAGGAATAAAGAATTTATTCCTACAAAAACAACTATATATATATGTATGTGTGTGTGTGTGTGTGTGTAACATGCCCTATAAACATGTGTGCATGTGTTTATATAACATGCATTATAACATTCAGGTTTATACATATATAGGGGAATATGTAACTATCATAACAAAATGAAAGTCAAAAAGTTAATTTGTTTCTTTTAGAGATAAACCAAGTTCTTTGAACTTCTTCCTGTTGAGCACATATCCAACAACCCCTTGGTCCAGATGAAGGGACAGAATATTTGAATTCTGGCCTCACAAAGTCAGGGCCATTTCCACTACATAGAAAGAGAAGAGATCAAGAGGATGAAGACTGGGAACTATAAAGCAAGCCTATGATGAATATTGTCTCATGGTTCCTCCATCCTATACCTTATTGTAAAAGATTCCTAAATATGTGTAGAAAGGAAGGTGGTGATTGGAGGCAAATAAGAGCCTTCTCTCTTGGCGCCAGCTTTGAATAAATCTTGTTTATCTTGTCAACAAAATAGTCACCTTTGATTTAGTGGGTGGTAAGGAAATGAAGCTGAGCATGTGGACCTAAATTGATTGCCATATATGACCCTGACAATAAATTCTGATTATTACAAGTAAAATTATAAGTCAACACCATTCATGGACAAAATTATATATATATATATATGGAGAGAGGAGGGGAGATAGAGAGAAAGGGAGAAAGAGAGAATGGTAAATGCTGCATTTGGTTTGATAGATGTTCTTAGTATCTTTGCTTCTTTGTCCATGAATGATGTTAACTTACAATTTTACTTACATATAATGTACTAATCAGAATTTGTTATCAGGGTTAAGATGCCCTAATAAATTAAGGAGGATTCTTTTATTCCCTGGAATAATTATTTCTTCTTGAAATATTTGGTACAATGATCTGGTGAGGCAAACTAGTCTTTGTGGGATGATTTAAAAGAACAGATTCTGTCTCTTCAATGATTTTTTGATTACTCAGACTTCACTTCTGTCTTATTTTTTAAAGCCATGTTTTGCTGAGGTGTATTGACACAAAGAAATTTATCTTCTTTATAATTTTCAAATTTACTGGCATAAAATTACATAGAACATTCTGATTATATTGCTAAATGATAGAATTGTAATTATATAGTCTTCATTTAACAGAATTGTAATTATATAGATAATATATAGATAATATAGATTATATAGATAATATATAGATATATAATTGTAATTATATAGATCTTCATGAGTTTCAACAGATTTTTACCCATTTTATTAATGTCTTAAAGCTCTTTATTTTGTAGATTTATTTTAGTATTTGATTTTTTCACTTATTTACTATTTTATGTTTTGCTTGAGGTTCTCCTATTTTTTCTTAGAGGCATAATTTATTTTATAGACTTCTGTAATATATTTTTAAAACTAAATTGTTTTGTGATATAGCTTTATCTACTTATTCCTTTAAATAAGATCTCATAAGATCTACGCTTTATCTACTTTTTCCTTTAAAACCAGCCTCAAAATGAACATGAGAGCCTTATTTGATGTAAAAATTATAAATTAATTTTGATTGAAACAGTTCTTACTTTGAGTTGGTCTTAAATACTGTCTAGGAAAATATAAGCCAAAATTGAATTAATTAACAGTAATAGAGAGGGAGACAGAGACAGAAACAGAGACAAAAAGAGACAGGCACACACACACACACACACAGAGAGAGAGAGAGAGAGAGAGAGAGAGAGAGGCAATCTCCAGTTGCACCTGTAACATATTAATGACTGTATGCATGATGTCATGATTCCCCGCCTCATCAGTCTGTATTAATGTATCGCATTTATGTTATTTTAATGTGTTTTAAAGGGCTGCTCATGTAAAGACTGGGTTCTTTATAGATCTGCCTATAGTTATGTAGTTCATAATTTATGTTTATATTATCTGGAGCCAGTTACTTTGAGGGCAATTTAGTTCTGAAAACTAGGGAACTAAGTGGTAAGAATTTAAACTTTTTAATGGTCACATAAAAGTATAGATATCTTTATTTAGTGTATTCCTTGGCCATTGCTATAATTAAAAAGGAGAACATTGGGTTTCTTATTGACAAAACAGGGAGGAGTCTGTATGCACTCAAACTTTACCTGTTATGCTTAGGTAAACACCTCAGGACAAATAGAGGTGAATATTAAGTATAAAAGGCATATACCAAATGTTGCCTATTTTTGTTTGTCTTCTATCACTTTTAAACCACCATTAACCTTTAATGTTTAGCCCCTATTTTTTAAGACAGTAACAGAATGAGACTAACTGTTAGCTTGCTAGTTTCCTTGCCCTCTTTTCCTATCAAAGAATGAGGAGTTTTCATACAACAAAACCCATTTCCCTATGTCACCTTCAGGTTAGAGTGAAAGTGTTGATCACCAGTTAGGCATATTTGACATCCCCAGAGCTTAAAACCCCCATTAGAAGATGGATCCAAGTTGAAGAAGAGAGATGATGTCGGAGAGAAGAAATAAAAACAGTAGAAAGGAGACAAGGAAAACTGTGATTTAGAAATCACACTTGTGAAAGGAGTGCAACTTCAGGACACACACATCCCCACATTTATCCATATCCACACTCCATATGCTTGGTTACACATTCTAAGTTTATTTTTTTCTAGACCCATAGCACCAAAGATCCTTTAAGGTCCATAAATTGACTTAGTTGGTACAATAAAGGCAAGAAACCTGACCTTAAGGTAGAGAAATAAATTAAAAGTTTTCAAAGAATATTTTTAAGGCAAATTGTCTTAAACCATCCCTCTTTAAATAGTACAGCAAAACAGGCATGGGCCATTCTCCCACAAACAGGACCATCCTCTCACGTGTAAAATAAGTTAATCTTTCTCCTTGTGATTGGGTCATTGTTTTTCTCCTGTAAACCAAACCTGAACTTCCTATCAATTCACATATTTCAGATTTCTAATTGTTCAAAATCATAGTCTTAGTTCTAAACTATAATATGTCTCACCCTTGAGGGCTCACGTTCTATTTTTTTGAGTGCATAAAATCCAACCCAACAAAATAATGAAAATGATACAGGACTTTGAAAGAAGACAACAGGTAACCAACAATGGATACCACCTCCAGAAAGAGATCCCTCATAGATACTACACTGCATATTGTTATCCTCTGAATAGATGATCAGACCACTGGTTTCAGACCTGCAAAGTCAGTGAAACACTAAACGCTACAAACATTAAGTTGTATTCCACCTCAATAGGTATCACAGCCTGTGTTTCTCTGAATCAGCCAGTTGCTTAGGGTGGGGGTGTAGGCTGGCTTTTCTTGTTTCCTAGCCTATAAGCTGGAAGGGACTGGTATCTGGCTGTCCCCTCAGCAGCCTGCATATGGCACCAATTTACAGAGAGGGCTTGCTTCTTGTTGGCTTCTTGTTCTCTTTTCCTGTACTCTGCAAATGGTGCTGACTCATGGAAAAGGGCTGGCATCTGGCTCGCCCCCATGGCAGCCTGGGTATGGTGCCAGTTCACAGGGAGGGCTTGCTTCTTGGTGACTTCTTTTTTCTCTTCCCCTACAGTCTGTGAATGGTTCTGATGCATAGGAAAGGGCTAGCACCTGCCCCCCCACCCAGTTACCTGTGTATGGCACCAATTCACAGGAAGTGCTTGTTTCTTGGTGATTTCTTGTTCTCTTCCCCTGCAGTCCATGAATGGCGTTGACTCACAGGAAAAGGCTGGCTTCTGGCTCATCCCCATGCCAGCCTGTGTATGGTGCCAGTTCACAGGGAGGGCTTGCTTCTTGTTGACTTCTTGTTCTCTTCCTAACAGTCCATCTTGAGTGTGTGCTTTTAATTCTGTCCAAGAAATCTTTATCCCTCTTAGAAAACTAAAACAAAATTAAGTTGACTTTTATTGTAGGTACTTAAGGTATGCAATATAGTTTGGTATACACACACATAGTGAAATGATTATTGTGCTGAAATAAATTTAAATGCATATTAACTTTCAGAGCTACTTTATCATATGATGATGATTATGATTATTATATTTGGTGGCAGGAATACCTGAACATTACATTCTTAGCTAGTTTTCATTATACAATGACATGCTATTGACTATAATCTTCAAGCTGTAATTAGATCTCTAGGTTTACTTTTCCTAATTAAAAATTTACCTATTTTTCATCCATTTCCTTTCTCTACCCTGTGCATCCATTTCTCTCTGCTTCCATTGATTACATTTTTTAGATTCTATATTTAAGTGAAATAATGCAACACCCTCCCTTATTCTACTTAACAGTATATACTATGTTCCATCCATGTTTTGCAAATTCCTAGAGTTCTTTTTATTAAAAATGAATAACATTGTGTTGTGCATATTTGGCACAATTTTTCATTCAACTCTCAATGGACACTTAGGTTGTTTTTATTATCTTGGATGTTATGAATGGAGCTGTAGTGTGCATATCTCTATGCAGAACTGATTTATTTCTTGTGGTTGTACACAACAGATGGATTGCTGTGTTAGATGACAGGTTTATTTTTTAATTGGTTAAGAGCTTCCATACTGATTTCCATTATGACTGTACTGAATGTCATTCCCATAATCCATATACAAGGGTTCCCTTTGTTTACATTCTCAGCAACACTTCCTATTTCTTGATTTTTTTTTTTGGTTATAGATGTTCTAATAGATATGAGATTATGTGTCATTCTGGTTTTGATTTTCATTACCTGATGATTAGTGATGATGCTGTGCAATTTTTTGTATATTGGTTGGATGTTTTTATGTTTTATTTAGAAATATGACTATTAAAGTATGTTGCTGATGTTAGTTATTCATTTTCCTGTTGAGTTTTGTGAGTTTCCTTTCTGTCCTGGACATTGACCCCATATCAGATATATAGATCATGATTTTTTTTGGGGGGGGTACTAGGGATTGAACTCATGACCTTGTGCTTGCCAGGTAGGCACTTAAGCCACTGAGCTAAATCCCCAGCGCCATGATTGTTTTCTTGAAGTCCTCAAGCTACCGTTTCAGTTTGTTGATGGTTTATTCTGCTTTTTAGAAGCTTTTAAGTATCAGGATATAAAATAAGTGTATAAAACTTAGTAGCTTTCCCTTACATTGATAATGATCTATCTGAAGTAAAAGTTTTTAAAAAGTCCTATTTATCAGACCAACCAAAAGAATAAAATGCTTGGAGATAGATTGAATAAAGGAAGTAAAAATCACTACATTCAAATCTATAACTCATGGATGAAATCAATGAAAAATAATATTAATGCAAATATATCCCTCATTTGTGGATGGAAAGAATTTATAATTTTTGCTTTGCTTTTTTTGAGACAGGTCTCACTTATATAGTACAAACTGGTCTCAACTCACAGAGATTCTCATGCCTAAGCCTCTCAAATGCTGAGAATACAGGCATGCCCCACTACACTGGCAAGAATTTATAATGTTAACATTTCCACACTACCCAAAACAATAGACAATAGATTTAACATAATCTCTATCAAAATTGAAAGTAAGTTTTCCCCCAAAAAAGAAAAATTTACACTTCTTAGAGAAGCAAAAAGACTCTGAATAACTAAAACTGTTCTAAGAAAGAAAAATAAAGTTGGAGGCAGTACACTTCCTAGCTTCAAATTATATTACAAACCTACATAATTGAAAGCAGTATGATATGAACATAAAAATAGACATATAGAGCAATAGAATATAATGTCATATTTTTAAAATTTTTTTATTTAAAGAGAAAAAACAAAAAAGGTAGAAATATTACAGAATTTCAAAAAAAAAGGATAAACAGTAAGAGATCACTGGTTGATAAATTACATATCATATTTTTAGAAATAGTTGTTCATTACAAAATTAGAACATACAAAGTAGACATTAAAGCAGTGAGACTGCAAACAATTCTGTTCATCAATCCAACAAGAACTAAGAAATATGGTTATCAATCCTACACACTTAAATATTCATGCAATTATATCTTTTATAGCACTTCCTATTTCCTCTTTTTTACCCTAGCAATTATGCATTTTTTAAAAAAAATTTATTTAAAGAGAAAAAAAGCAAAAGAAAAAAGGGTAGCAACAATACAAAGTTCTAAAACAAAAAAGAAAAAACACTAAGAAACCACTAGCTAATAAATTACATATTGTCATCTTGGATGTGGTTGTTCAAGTTACAAAATTAAAGGATACATAGTAGACATGCAAACAGTTCTGCTCAAAGATCCAACAAAGATTCAGCAATATGGTCATCTATTTTACACACTCAAACATACATTTGTTATATCCCTTAGAGCCCTTTCTTTTCCTCTCTTTTTTACAATAGAAATTACACATTTTGGGTTTTATTACTTTTAGAGTTCTTATCACTTTTTACACTAGAGACATAATGTAATATTTATAAATATGATGCTTATTTATTTTACTAATGAGGATAGTCTCAAGTTGTCTCCATTTACCTATGAAGGCCTCAAGATCATTTTTTTTTATAGCTGAGTGATATTCCATTGTGTAAAAATACCACAGCTTTTTCATCCACTCTACAGTTGATGGACATCTTGGTTGTTTCCAAGATTTAGCTATTACAAATTGTGCTGCTATGAACATGGGTGCACATATATCTCTGTGATATGAACTCATCAGTTCTTCTGGGAAAATACCCAGGATGGGAATAGGTGTATTGAATGGAGCTTCCAATCCTAGTCTTCTGAGAATGCTCCATATGGATTTCCATAGTGGTTGCACCAGTCTACATACCCACCAACAGTCGAGCAGTGTTCCTTTTTCCCCACAGCCTCGCCAACATTTGTTTTCAGTTGATTTCTTGATGGCAGCTATTCTTTCTGGAGTGAGGTGAAAACTCAATGTTGTTTTAATTTGCATTTCTCAAATGACTAGTGATGGTGAAAATTTCTTCATATATTTATTTGCCATTTCTATATCTTTCTCTGAGAACTGTGTGTTCATTTCAGATGCCCATTTTTGGAAAGGGTCTTTGAATTTGGGAAGCTTGATGTTTTGATGTTTTTCAATTCTTTATATAAGTTCTTGATATAAGTCCTTTGTCCTAGGGGGTTTCCAGCTAAAACTCTTTCCCACTCTGTGGGTTTTCTTTTAACTCTGTGGTGATTTCTTTTGAAGTGCAGAAACTTTTCAATAATATGAGATCCCAGTTGTTGATTCTTTGAAGTGTTTCCTGTACAGTTTTCATTTTGTTTATAAATTCTCTGCCTAACTCTATTTCTCTAACATTTCTACCTACCTTGTCTTACAGTAGATTTAGTGTTTCTGTTTTAATATTAAGGTCTTTGACCCATTTAGACTTTAGTTTTGATGAGTTTCAGTCTTTGGCATGTGGACAGCCAATTTTTTCATCACCATTTATTAAAGAGGTTATCCTTCTTCCAGTGGACATATTTAGCCCCTTTGTCAAATATCAGGTGGCTGAGTGTCTTTTTAGTTGTGTGCTTGTATCTTCTAATCTGTTCTATTGATACTCATGTCTATTTCTTTGCCAATACCATGCTGATTATATTACTGTGGCTTTGTAGTATAGATTCAAGTCAGGAATTGAGATGCCTCCTGCTTTGCTTTTGTTGCCCAGAATTGCCTTTGCTATTCTAGACTTCTTCTGTTTCCAAATGAATTTTAGCAGTCTTTTCTCTAGGTCTGTGAAGTATGTCAATTGTATTTTGATTGGGATTGAGTTAAATCTGTATAACAGTTTTGGCAGTATGGCCATTTTCACAATGTTGGTTCTTCCAGCCAAGAGTAAGGAATATCCTTACATTTTCTAATATCCTCTTCAATCTCCTTTTTCAGTGTAGTATAATTTTCAGCATATAGGTCTTTTACATTTTTAGTTAGGTTGATTCCTAAGTATTTCATTTTTTTAGATGTTATAGTAAAGGGTGATATTTCCATAATTTCTCTCTCAGTGAGTTTTTTTGTTTGTGTACAGGAATGCTATTGATTTTTGAGCATTGGCTTTGTATCTAGCTACTCTGCTGAACTTGTTTATTACATCTAGTAGTCTTTTAATGGAATTTTTTGGGTCTTCTATATAGATTACCATGTCATCTGCAAACAGTGATAATTTAACTTCTTTGTTTCCTATCTTTATTCCTTTTATTTCTCCCTCTTGTCTGAGTGCCTTGGCTAGTGTTTCCAGAACTATGTTGAAAAGGAGTGGTGACAGTGGACATCCTTGTCTTATTCCTGATTTTAAAGTGACAGCTTTCTGTTTTTGTCCATGTGGCATAATGTTGGCTGTTGGTTTGTCAGAGATGGACTTTATAAGGTTGAAGTAGACACCATGTATTCTGAGTTTCTGAAGGGTATTTGTTATGAACGTGTTGGACTTTTTGTTGAAAGCTTTTTCTGTGTCTATTGAGATGACCATGTGGTTTTTGTTTTTGGCTCTGTTGATGTGGTATATTATATTTATTGATTTATGTATGTTAAGCCAATCTTGCATTCCTGGAATGAACCCCACTTGATCATGATGTATAATCTTCTTGATGATGTGCTGCATTCTATTTGCCAGTATTTTGTTGAGAATCTTTGCATCAGTGTTCGTTAGTGAGATTGTATAATTTCCTTTTTTGGTTGGATCTTTCTCTGGTTTTGGTATCAGAGTAATATTTGTGTCCAAGAATTATTTAGGGAGGATTGCTTTCTTCTCAATTTCATTGAAGAGTTTAAGAAGTATTGCCATCAAATCTTCTCCAAATTTCTTGTAGAATTCAGCTGTGAACCCATTAGGACCTGGGCTTTTCTTTGTAAGTTTTTAACTATGTTTTCAATTACAATAGCTGATATTGGGTTGTTTAAAATTGCTATATCTTCTTGATTGAACTTTGGTAGTTCATATGTTTCTAGAAATCTGTCCATTTCCTCTGTGTTTTCCACTCTATATGAGTAGAGATTTTCAAAGTAGATATTCATGATCTTTTGAATTTCCCTGAGATCTGTAGAAATTTCCCCCTTTTCAGTTCTTATTGCATGAATTTGGGTTTTCTCTTTCTTTCTCTTGATAAGGTTAGCTAGGGGTTTGTCAATGTTGTATATTCTCTCAAAGAACCAGCTTTTTGATTTATTAACTCTTTTTTTTTTAGTTTCAATTGCATTGATTTCTGCTCCAATCTTTACAATTTCTTCTCTTCTATGAGCTTTGGGTTTATCTTGCTCTTCTTTTTCTAGAAGCTTGAGATGGAGCATTAGGTTGTTAATTTGTATTCATTCTGTTTTCTTGATATGACAATTAATTGCTATGTATTTCCCTCTTAAGACTGCTTTCATTGCATCCCATAGATTATAGTATGTTGTTTCTGTGTTTTCATTGAATTGTAGGTATTGCTGTATTTCTTCTTTAATTTCATCTGTTGCGCACTGGTTGTTCAAAAGGTTATTATTATTTTCCACATATTTATGCAAGTTTTGCAATTTCTTTTGCCATTAATTTCCAATTTCATTGCACTATGGTCAGATATTATGCATGGGATGATTTCAATACCTTTGCATTTACTTAAGAATGTGTTATGGGATAATATATGGTCTATTTTGGAGAATGTCCCATGTACAGCTGAGAAGAATGTGTATTCTGATGTGGTTGGGTGGAGCAGTCTGTAAACATCTACTAAGTCCAATTGCTCACAGGTATGATTCAGTTCTATTATTTCTTTGCTGACTTTTTGTCTAGTTGATCTATCTCTTTGTGACAATGGGCTGTTAAGATCCCTTGTTATAATTGTGTTCTTGTATAGTTGTTTTTTCATGTCCATTGGTATCTGTCTTACATAGTTGTGTGCTCCTGTATTTGGTGCATATATATTTATAATTTTTAGTTCTTCCTCTTGAATTTTTCCACTAACGAGTATGTAGTGACCTTCTTTATCTCTCTTAATCATTTTAGGTTTGAATTTCACATTGTCTGCAGTTAGAATAGTTACCCCTGCTTTTTTCTGGGTTCCTGTTGCATGGAATACTGTTTTCCATCCTTTGACTTTAAATCTATGAGTTTCCTTTTCACTCAGATGTGTTTCTTGTATACAGAATATTGTGGGATCATGTTTCCTCATCCATTCTGATGGTCTATTTCTTTTTATAGGTGAATTGAGACCATTTACATTTATGGATATCACTGATATGTACTGGCTTGACTTTGCCATGTTATGTTCCAGTTGTTTGCTTTCTGCTTTCCCCCTTATTTAATTACTTATCCTACCTGGTGGCTTCTTTCTCTTGTTTTTTGGGGGATTGTGGTAGTTTTTATCTCTGTGTAGTTGTAGTATGTCTTTCAGTACTCTTTCTAGAGTTGGTTTCATGGACGTGAATTTCTTCAGTTGTTCTTTGTCATGGAAGTATCTTGTTTCTCCATTAAATTTGAATGAAAATTTTGCTGAGTACATCAGTCTGGGTTGAAAGTGGTTTTCTTCCAGTGCTTGAAATACCTCACTCCAAGCTCTTCTTGACTTGAGAGCTTGTGCTGAAAAGTCTGCTGGGCGTCTAATGGGCTTTCCTTGGTAGGTGAGTTGTGTCTTTTCTCTAACAGCTTCTAGTATTCTGTTTTTATGCTGCATGTCTGAGATCTTAATTATTATGTGTCTGGGTGTGGATTTATGATGAGTGTGACTGTTTGGCATTCCATATACCTCACTTACCTACATATGAGATTGTTTTCCCCATGTTTGGGAAATTTTCTTCTATTACTTCTGTGAATATTTTGGCTATGTCATTTGCATTGGCTCCTGCCTCTTCACTGATGCCTATTAATCTTATATTGTTGCTCTTGGCATCATGTTGAAGCTGTTGGGTTGTCACATCATGCTGCTTAGTTATTTTAAAAGTCCTATCCTTTCAAGATCACTATTTGCGATCTGTCTTCAAGGTCCAAAATCCTATCCTCAGTTTCGTTTAAGTGGTTTTGCAAGCTTTGAATAGAATTTTTTGTTTCTTGGATGTCTCTTTCAGTTTGTTTCATGAATTCTGCATGTTTTCTATATTGTTCATTCAAGGTTTCAATCAGTTTCCCATGCTCCTTCTCTTTTTTCTTGATTTCTTTTTTAGCTGCACTCAGCAACACCTTTACTAAGGTTGTTATTTCTGTCTTTACATGGGAGAGTACTTCTAATTTGATTTCCTCTATAGCATCATGGAGTTGTTTTTTTATTTCACTCAGTATCTTTTCAGAGGTTCCCGGTGTGTTATATTTGGGAACCTCTATTTCAATATCTCCTGCACTTGCTTCTTGTGGACTAGATGTTTGAGACTGCATTTTCCTTTTTTGTTTTGCCATTTTCACTCTACCTGATGTTTTATGTGTGTAGCAGGGGGTCACCCACACTCTTCAGACTCACCAAGGTCTTACAGTTAGTTGGAGGGGGCTTTTCTACTGGCCTTATTTACCCACTGCCCACCTCTATTTTACAGGCATACTCACCACACTAGCACAGTTAATCCTCTGTAGTCCAAGGTTTGCCACCTAGGAGCTAAGTTCCAAGTTTTTTCCATGAGCTGGGATTCTGCCAGAGTGTGTGGTCAGGGCCTGAGGCTGGAATATGGGTCCTGCTCACTGCTTTGCATTTGCTGGGCATGGCCTAGTTGGGCTGCCATCCTTGTGTGTTGCCTGGGGTGGTCTGGGATGCAGCACGTGGTCTTACAACCTGGGAGCAGGCTCAAAGTCCCCCTCTGTGCACTAGGTTTCTATCAGAGCCTGAAGTCAGGGCCCAAAGCTGAAATCTGGGTCCTACTGGCTGCTTGGCAGTTGCTGGCTAATGTTATTTTCAACAAATCCTAAACAGACACTATGGGGAAATAATTATTTCTTTTATAAATGATGCTGGAAAAATTGAACATGCACAGGGCAAAAAAAACAAAACAGAAAGAAAGATCATGAATGAAATAAAAAAATCAACTCAGAACTGATTACAAATCTTTCTTAGTCACTTTTCTCTTTGCTGGGGCAAAGTATACAACAGCTGTAACATAAGGAAGGAAAGGTTTACTTAGGCTCACAATTATACTCCATTGTTAGTGGGCTCCAAGGGAGAAATCACACAGTGGAAGGTTGTGGCAGGGGAAAGTAGCTCAGATTGTCGATTTGCAGCATGCTTTCCTGAGCCACAACTCTTATGTTCTTTATGCCTGTAAAATCAGTACTGCATGGATGACACCAAAATCTTCTACCAGTTTGAGCAGCAGGAAGCCATCTTGAGTCACGGCTACCAGAGTCCTACAAGTGCCGGGATGACTGAAACTGAGGAAATGAATTCTGAGCGAAAATTTCTCAGCAGACCTACTTCAGCAGGCCCAGGAACTCTTGTCTAAACAAGAACTTTCAGAGGAGTTTGTCTTTACACCTTTGAGCCAGGAAAGGGTAGGATATTGCCAATGCCTGGGATGCCCTCATGGAAATATTTTCCATTGTAGTGATGCAATGTGCTGTACGTAGTAATATTTACAGATTGAAATATATTGAAATATTGCCTGAGATCATCACAACTCTGAAAAGTGGTAGTTTTCATCATGGCATATTGAGTATGACTATGGCTACCTGCCATCTAGACATCTCAGAAGCTTTCTCTGCTATCTGGCAATTCAGCACTGAATAACCCTCAGCCCCACAGGAAATCCCAGTGTTCTCACCATTGGATACTATTCAGAACAATTTGGAGAGCCCTGATGTTTAAGATAGCCAATCCTCATATTACTTTTGCAGTAAGATAACATAATGAATCAAAATTCTCAACAGTTGTATAATTAAAATTAAAAAATGAGAATCCATTGAATGTCCAGCCTGAGGGCCAAGTGTGTCAACAGGTAGCATGGATTAATGTAGTTCTTTCCTCAAGTTGAGCAACAGCAGCAAAAACAGACCACGTGTTCATAAAATGAAATGCAATGTATTTATGTTTTAAACATGTGGCTTTGCCAGCTGATTATCAATGAACACATATGCTATTGTTTCAAAAATTTATTATATTTATTTTATTTATCATTGTTATTCAGTGTGACAGTTTAATTTCTTTTTATTTTAAAGAGAATAAAACAAAAGAAAACAGAACAAAGCAAATCAGAATGGGACAATGCAAGCAACACAGCACTTCACAAGACAACCAGATATTAACAGTAGCTACCATAATGTCTCTTTTCTTGGACATAGTTGAGCATACCTTCACACACAATAATATCAAACATAACAATATATTATAAAACCATTCAAGAGAATGAAAGCATTACAGAACTTCGAAACCAAATAACAGGAGATGAACAATGGCTATTGTAATATCTCATTTTCCTCAAAAAAGTTGTCTATACCATCACACATAATAAACCACAACAGGATAGAACCAATCAAAACAGAAGATCAAAGCATGGTAAGACTTCAAAACATGATAGTAAATCAGCAATGGCTGCCATAATGTCTTGTTTTCTGAGCTACTTCCCACACTGGTCACCTGTAGGACCTGGCCTTTTGGTGGCGGCACCCAGCATGCAGAGGAGAGTCTTCTCCTGGTTCTCTCTGACTTGTGCTGGGTGCATGGAGGAAAGGGCCTCCCGGCAGAAGCACCCTCAGTGTGACAGTTTTTATAAGTAATCTACTTCACTTTTTATTATTTTATTTTTTAATTTTTTATCATATATTAATATTTTATTTTTAAAATTTTATTAAAAGAGAAAAAAAAGCAAAACAGGAAAAAAGATAGAACCAATACAGAATTTAAAAAAATGAACAGTAAGAAATCACTAGTTGATAAATTACATATTGTCTTCTTAGATATAGTTGTTCAAGTTACAAAATTAAAGCATGCAAAGTGGACATTCAAACAGTGAGGCTGCAACAGTTCTGTTCAATGATCCAACAAAAACTTAGCAACATGGTTATCAATACTACACACTTAAATATACATGCAGTTATATCCTTTAGAGCACTTTCTTTTCCTCCTTTTGCTTTTTAAGTCCATTATCTGTTTAGTTATATCATGTTTCAGCTTGCTCAGTACCTTACTGATCTGTTTTGTTGTTGTTATTTACTTGTTAATCACCTTATATAATTCTGTTGCTTTGTTTTTGAGTTTCTCCTCACCCATTCCCCATGGATCAGCTTTGCTGAGTTGGGAGTTTTGGGGGGTATTTTGGTGCTTTCTTATCTTTTAAAAAAATTTTAAAAAATTATTTTGAAAGTAGTAAAATACAACAGAACAAAGCCAATTGAGACAGTGCAGTGAAATTGGTACAGAATGTCACAGCAAGTTACCAGGATAATAGTAATAGATACCATAGTATATCTTGTTATCTTCACAATAGTTGTTTGTTCAATCAGGTATAGCAAAATCAAAGGAAATAAAAAATTATAGAACTTATCAAAACAGAATATTGAATAGAGTAGTACAATTAATCAGAACAAAGCAAAAAAATGATAACAATATTTGCCTTTAAAGAGGTAGTAGAAGGAAATCTCCCCCATTTGCTAGACTGCATATGGTCAACCTCCCAAGAGCTGCTTAGACCTCTGGCTCCCATTTACTAACGGGGGAATGAGATGGGGAAATGGAATGTTTGATTTTCAGCACATGTGCTGGTAGGCTTACAACTGCTTACCAGGGCGGCGAGCTGGTGGCTGGGTTTTCTGGCGCCCTAAGTTCCAACATGACCTCTACTTCACTTTTTAAAACAGAGACATGAGAAGGATTTATTAGAAGTGGGTATAGATGAACTCAGGAATGGAGTGCAGATGCTCAGAGAAATGAGACACCATACAGTGGGGTAACTGGGGGTCCTTGATGTGCTTTGGATGGTGAGAGTGTGGAATTTGATAGTCTATCATTAATAGAGACATGAGAAGGATTTATTAAAAGTAGCTACTGGACACACTCAAAAGAAAAGTGTAGATGATCAGGAAAATCAAGCATCTGATGCATTTTATTTATGGTTTTAAAATAATTTTTCTTCTTTTAAATGTGTGCCATAAACCTTATGAGACAAAAAAAGTGGTCTATATCACAAAAATGTTTAAGCACTCTGGCTTACCACAGTTTTATTTTTTAATTTAGAAGAGTTACATAATCTCTGAATTCAAATGAATAATTATATGTTTAATTCATTTTGTTTTAATTCTAACATTAAGGAATATGATCTAAGATCTTTATCATAACTTTTTCAATACTTTATGAAAACTTAAGCAGTGAAAGCATTATAATCGATAGAAAATGATGCAGTAGAAATTTTAAACTTATAAACAAATTCTATTTTCCTAAAATTTTCAAAATATAAAGATGTTTAAAAGCTATAGATTCATGTTTATTTAATGTTACAAGTAAAAATTGGTTGAGCAAAGGTAAGAATATTTTCTTTGATATGATTCCTTTCTTGCTTGCAAGATCACTTCCTTGGTCTTAAAGGTTTTCCTGTCCTTAGGTTTTAAAAAGAGCATTCTGTTTTGTACTAAGATATTTTTACTATAGTTCTTATAAATATAATTTTATTGCTCACAAAAATCACCTGATGTTTTATTGACTTCAACACATTTTATTTAATTCATCACATTTTAATGGGTGGAAATAAATCATCAGTATTTATCTTCACTGGAAACTATGATTACAAAACTTTACATATACATCATGTACTTATTTTCTTCATTGTCATCTTGGTTGTGGGCAACAAAACACAAAACCAAGAAACTATAAATTAGCCTACTTTTCACCACAATCAGCATATATAATTCATATCTGAGGACTATAAACAGAAAAATTTGACAAAGCAGCTAGGACACTCTTTGCTTAATGATGAAGAATCTTACAGGTGATGGCATTTCTAGAATGTCATTTCTATAATGGATTTTAATGAACAGGTGTCTACGTGTTCCCAATTTTGTTTCCTGTTTAGTCATTGTCCTTCAATCTCACTTGAATTAGAAGCTGATGCTGTAGGGAAATGTAGCAGGAGGTAAGACTCTAACACTAAACTGTTTCAGCTATGGTCTTTGGAACAAATCTTCATGTCATGAGAATTTTTAAAAAGAAATCTAGAAGCTCTAACAGGTTAGGTTTAGGTGTATCATGATTTGAAAAATTCTGTGATAATTTTAAATTGGAATTTGTTTGCAATTGTGGAGCTTGGAAAATGATGAGAGGCCCATAAGTTCCTTCTGGGACTGGAGAAGATAGACTAAACATCAGTTTCTGATAGCTTAGAAGAAAAGATCAGATGAAGGAGAGAAGAAAGCAGATTCTAGGGTCGAGGGTGTGGATCAGTGGTAGAGCTCTTGCTTTTCATGCACAAGGCCTTGGATTTGATCCTCATTTGAAAAAAAGAAAGAAAGAAAGAAAGAAAGAAAGAAAGAAAGAAAGAAAGAAAGAAAGAAAGAAAGAAAGAAAGAAAGAGAAGCTCATGGTACCAGAGTGTGCATATTCCGTCCTTTTCTCACCTGCTTCAACCTACTGCATGGGGTTGCAATGTCTTCCCTGGAGTACCACCTTCCCAAAAGTCAACCCATCATGCCCAAGAGTTTAGAAAAACTCCTACTACTTGTCTACCAGCTCTTAAAGCACTTTTCTTTAATCAGTTTCTCTTTTCCCTTTCTTAGTCTCATTTTCATCCATCATAGACCTTCCTGGACCAGAAGTTCTTCATCTACAAAATAGTAGCAGCCATCCTTCATGTTTTGAAGTCCTGTGTTGCATTCATTGTTTTATTTTTTTATTGGTTCTACTCTGTTCTGTTTTGTTTAATCTTACTATTTCTGATGGTATGGGTAGCTATTTTGAAAACAACAAGAGGCATGATGTTATCCACTATTGATTTCCTATTATCTATTATTGAAACCCTGAATCACACTGTTTTTGTTTTGATTGGCATTATTGTTTTATTGTGCTCTTTAAAAAAAAAAACTAGTAGCCATCTTTTCCAGGCTTTCACAATTATTCTGTGACTCAGATAACAGGACACATATGAGAATGTTTTGCTAAGTATACTGAGATATTGATCTTATTGTAGTCATAACGAAGGAATCAAATTTATCTTATAGTCACTCTCTACTTCCTACCATGTATTCTCTCAATTCTGTTTGAACTGTAAGTCTCAAGGTGACCTCTTCATCTGCTCTTGAAACCTCTGGCATCTCCTTATTAACTGTCATCACTAGATCCTGGAGGAGAAATACAAAACAGAGAACAGAGACCAATAGATGAGAGAGTGCAAACCAGGAGACAGCAGGAAGGAGGGTGCCAGGGAGGTAGAGATGAGGTTAGGTTAATTGCTTACCATCAGATTCTCTAGACGTTTTATGCCTTCATTTGTCTGAGTGTTTTGTGGATTTAGTTTTATTTAAAACTAATTATCTTCATTTTATCCAAACAAAATGGTTTCAAAAACAAAAAATAAAGAATGAAGATACAGCATTCTACCTTATTTGCTAATATTTGTATCTGAACCCAAACAAGATTTTTTAGGGATGTTTCCATCCATTACAGTGGCCTGATAAAACTCCCACCATGACAGGACGTGTGGTCCTACCCTACTGAGCACCTCTATGATCATCATCCAGAAACTCAGTTTCAAAAACCTGATGCTTGAGAAGAAATTCCAGAGTTTTTCTGGGTACACATGCTTTCCCCAGACTCCTGGTTGTGTTTCTTACTTCATTTTCTTTCCAAAGAGTTTTGCTTTTTAAAACAAGGACTCTCCCTTCATTGGTTTATGAATCTGTGCTCAAAAGATAAGAGCAAGTGTGCTGTAGTATTCATCTTTGACTTCAGGACAGGGAGCATGTCTAAGCTACCTGCGAGATACAGCGTAACACCAGTCTGGGGGTGGTGTGGTGACATGAAAGACTTTCACTCTTCAGTAAGTCCTACCAATGCTGCACAAAGTTATTGTTGGAACTCACAGCCCTGTTCTCTTGCAGGGTGCAACATATGAGAAACTAAAGCATATGAAGAGAAATCTGAAGACATTCATGGTCTGCAGTTTAGAGAGCTAGAGTAAGACTAATCGTTAATTATAGTCTCTGTGAAACTGGAGAACTTTTTTCCACAGGGAACCTGGCTTCTCCAGAGGAAATGTAAAGAGGTCAGTAGTGTTTCCTAAGAAGAGAGAAGTAGAACCTACCATGAGGTCCATAGAAGCTCCTGGGAGTAGAATTCCAGAAAGTTTAAAAAAGTTCTTGGAAAGGATTTATCAATTCCTAGGTTAAGTGAGGAACTTTCTCTATATATTACACAACACAAACCTAGGGCAATTTCATAATAGCTAAATTATTAAAACAATCTACATGTCCATCAACAGATACACAAAAGTGGTGTATATATTTATAGGAAAGTTATTTAGCCATAAAATAAGATTATTTGAGTCATTTGTAGGAAAACGGATGATTCTTGAGACCACAATATTAAGTGAAATAAACCAGACACAGAAGACACATAAGTATTGCATGGAGCCTTATATATGTTAAGCCCAAAATATAAATAATTTAGAGAACAGAATAAAAGAGATGTTGGTCCGAGGGGAAATGGCTAAATGAGTTGATTAGAGATTTCTCAAAAGAAAACATGCAAATGGCCAACAGACATATGAAAAATGCTCAGTGAAATGAAAACTTAAACCTCTTCATATCATTCAGAGAGGTATTTAAAAAAGATGTGAAGTGAGATGTGTCAATGAAGATGTGGAGGAAAGGAGCTCTTGTATGTGGCTGGTGGGAATATAAATAAATAGAAGCATTATGGCCAATGGTATAGAGGTTCTTCAAAAAATATAAAAGTAAACTATCATATGATCCAGCAATACTACTACTGGGTATATAGCTAAAGTAATTGAAATCAATATGATGAAGTGACATCTGCATTTCTCATGTTAATTGCAGCATTACAGATGCTGACTTGTGATGGGGTTGTATCCCAACAAATCCATCATAAACATTGTGCTGGTGAAAGCTGCTTATGCCAGCTTGATTGACTTGGGTGCCACCTGAAGGGTTGGTAGAGTACACATGTGTGTCTCTGTGGGTCATGGAGACATGACCTGGGGTAGGGTATCTGATTCTTTGCCTCTCCCTCTCCAGTGCTGTCTTTTTTTCTGTTTCCCAGCTGCCATGAACTAAGCAGCTTTGCTCCACTACACTCTTCATCTCTAATATTCTGCCCAGAATCTGTCAATCACATACTAAGTATTCTAAACCCATCAGCTAAAATCAAACTTCTCCTTCTTTAAGTTATGGGTATTAGGTATTGTGCTCGAGCAATGATAAATCCAACTAATACAGAACTTTGCTATCACAGAAGTGTTATGACTGTAGCTGATCATATGATTTAGAAATTTCTGGAACTGGCTTGCTGGAGGTGCTTGAAAAAGTTTGAGGAAGCAGATATGGAATAAACTTCAGTGGCCATCACTGATGGATAGATAAATTTGATATATACATTATTCAGAATGAAAAAATAATCTGGCATTTGAGACAATATGGCAGAGCCTGAAGAACATCATGCTAAATAAAATAAGGTAGGAACATAAAGAGAAACACTATGTGATCTCATGTATATATGGAATCTAAAGACAAAAATAAAACTTACAGAATGATGATTATCAGAGGCTGGAGGGAGGGAATGGGGTGTCATTGGGGTGTTGTTGATGAAATGGTACCAAGTATCTTTTTTGTTGCTATTGTTGAGACAGGTCTTGCTATATAGTCCAGACAGGTTTTGAATTTGCTATGTATTGTAGGTTGGCTTTGAACTCACAGTGACCTCCTGCATCCGTCTCCCAAGTGCCAGGATTGCAGGCATGTGCCACTATGCCCTGCCCAAAGTCTCAGTGTTAGACAGAAAGGATAAATTTTGAGTTCTATTGTGAAACAGAGTGAATACAGTTGATAATACTATATTATGTATTTCAAAATAATGAAGACAGTAAATTTCTAATGCCTTATCATAAGTGAGGTGGTGGTTGTTGATTAACATAATTTAACCATTCTATATTGTTTACATACATCAGAATGTACCCCAGAAAAAGAACACAGGTTTTGTAGTAAAGTAGACTTGAGTTTAAAGTCCAGATATCCCTGTGTCACTCTCTCTCTCTGACTGTGTGGTTCTGTGTTTGTATCATCAGCTTTCATCCTAATGCTCAAAAATAATATCTAGTACTATTTTTAATGATAGAGTAGAGATTCATCACAATTTTTGTGAAAGAACTATATTTGCGACTAGAATAGTTATTATTATGAAAGAAATACCTTTTGGAACCTTGCTAAGTTTGGGAGTTCAGTCAAATAAGTAATGTGATTGGTGTTACAGAACCCCAGTTAGTGATGGTTTTGTAAGCCTGAGTAATGCAAAAATATTACTAGATATTACAATTGGACGTGTTTGCTGATTTTTCTTCAGTAGAGATTTATGATTGCATGACACTTTTATTACAAGACATTATAAGATTTCTTCTTGTGGATTGCCTGGGAGGGAGTAGGCCATTTTCAGAAGGTGACTTGAGCCGTAAAGATGAACACTTCCCCCATAGCTATTGACTAAGACTGGGCACTGATATTTGAAAGATTTATATTTTCTTGAATATAGCATTGACATTTCAGGACACTGCAGGTTCAGAGCTTCATGAGAATAGGGTACTGTCTGTTCTCATAGATTAAATAGCTCACATATCCCTTTTCAAATATTAGTGAACAATTTAAATTGCCAAATGTTACACTTCAATTCAGATAATTTTGAGTCTTCTTAATCTGTCCTTGGAACAATTTCCATTGACGTGATGTTCCTGTTGGGTTAGTGATGCAAAAGTCCATCCTTAACACAGCCTTAATGCCATTCTTTGCCAAGAATACCCTATCTTTAGACTAACTGGTATTTCCCTTCCTCTAAACAATTATGTTACATACATCATTTAACAATCTTCAATTTTTCTTGGAATTATTATTTTTCCATCATCTCCCAGAGATGAAAGGTGATGTTATTATAGATGTTCTTATATAACCTCATTTAAAATCAACTACTTGGCAGAAATTTTAATGTTTCAGGCTGAGAAAACCCCATTCCTCACACTGAGTTATATACAGATACCTTGTTCGTGGAAGAATGACATGTAAATTACATTCTATTCAGGGATGGGGACCTAGGTAGGGAACCTGAAACAAGAGACCAAGGTATAAATAAGTCATGGAAAGGCTGCTGAAGGTCAAATAAGGAGTCAGGATCTAGGAGAAAGAAGACTGATGCCTCAGGTCCAAGAGAAACCATGTTTGTCAGATTCTGCAGCCTAACACGGAAACCAGTGAATATGGTGTCCGGCTGGTTGTCTCTGAATCTCTTTAAAAAAGGAAAGAATGATGGGATGTACACTCACAGATTTTTATTTAGGAGTTGATAAGATGATCTACAAATCTAGTATTTTTACAAAACTCCAGAGGAGATTCTTATGGGTTATCAATAGAATCCAAAACACAAAGGTTAATGTTGAAGGCCTTCATTATTATGAAGCAACATTCTGAAAAAAATATGGTAACTACAAATATATTTAAGTATATGGACATTTTGCAACATGGTGTAAAACAAGGATAACTCTGAACTGAAGTTCAATTTATTCTCCCCCAATGATGATACTTATTTATATTTTATTTTGTTCTATGTTGCTGGCATTGGACTCAGGACATGGTAGCTAAACACCCAACTACTGAGCTATGTACCTTCAATACTAGGGATTAAATCTAAAGAACTTCTTTCACTAATGAGTTTAGGATAAAACTAATATGGTTGGAGTATAAGAGCTTAGTAGATCATGGATTCTCTATTATGACACAAATGATACCTGCTTAAATAGTTATAAAAGGGAGAGAATACCCATACTGAAACACTAAATCAAAATCTCTGATATGTAGGATATTGGCATTGAAAACTTCAAAATATTTTATTTACATTTCAAATAAAGAATAAATGGGAACATGAATGTTTTTAGAAAGAGACAAGTTTATTGTTAAGATTATGATGATCTTGGAGGGAACCATATGGAAACAAGACCATAGGAAATGTAGGGAGGATTTCAAGTAAAGCATTTTTATGTGTTTTTCTGTGTTATTCAATATATAGTCCCCTCCAGCCTTAGTTAACTCTTTCAGGTATTAGAAACAGACTATGCATATACCATATACATAGTCTATGTTCCACAGAGATCAAGGTTTTCAAAACATCCAGAAATGCTGCTGTGAGCTGTTCCATGTATGCACATTATTCCCAAAGGACTCATGTGCTCAGATTTCATCTTCAACAAGCCAAGGTGAGGCCACTTTCTACTGAAATCCCACAATAGGTAGCAAATCCATGGCAAAGTTGTGACTGCTCACCATAGCAAAAATATAAAAGCAAATGAATGACCGTTCCACCTTGTAATGTTCCTTGCTAACATTCTACTGTAGAAACTCTAAATGTTTTCTTTTTCCTTCTCATTTCTTACTGAACAAAATGTAATGCTACATTCATAATTTAAAATTTTATATACAGCTGTACATGTATACACAGACATACACACACATCTGTTTATTTGTCTCTCTTTTTCTGTCTGTGTGTCTGTGTGTCTGTATGTCTGTCTCTCTGTCTCTGTCTCTCTATCACTCTCTTTCTCATATATATGATATATATCTAATATATATCATATAACATATGAGATATATATATATAATATATGATATATATCAGATATATCATATATACAGGATACATAGGATATATAGGATTTATAGGATTGATCAGTTTGGTCTGACCTTCTGTTCTCTAAGGTAGATCAGTTTGGTCTCCAGAAGTCTTGCCTTTGTCTTATACCAAGCCTTCTTTGGGTCTACATGCCGATTCTTATTACCTGAACTTCCAAATATCTGAGACATAAATTGTGCATATCAGACTCAGAATGCAGAAGCATATTTGGTTGGGAAAGGCATGATATTTCTTATTTATTCCTAAAGCAGCAACAGCAGCAAAACCAGAAAATTAATATCTCAAAATATCTTCCTAATACACACATACTCAAACACACATAACTTATAAAAAAATCCATAATATTTAATTTCATAGATACTATTTATCTCACAGCACGTATAAATTTTTGTTCCTTCAGTTGAACTTCTGAATATTTTAAAAGCTATATAAGTTTTCAATGTATTAATACATAAATGGTTTCTTTAACCAATCCCCTCGTTAAACATGTATTTGTTTTCAATTTTAATTATTTTAATGAATAACTGTAATAGGAGGGTAAAAAGTTTGTTCTCTTTTTTACTGCTATAATCTCAGTGTCCAGAAAAGTGTTTGGAAGGCAGAAATCTCAAAACTAGTAGATGAATAAAAGAATTAATAAATAATTATTCCAGGAAATGGAATGGGTGTATCAAATGTTCCGGTCCCAAAATACTTGCTCCAAAATTACATCTGCCATAGCAATAGACAACACTGCCATTTCTGCACACTTTTATCAACACTGGGAGTTTTTATTAAAAACAGAACATTACATCTATTTTGTCTTTATATCATACTGTGACTTTCTTATGCTATGGTTTTTTCCAAAAATTTTATTTAGAACACGTTTGCTGTACTTGATGTTTACCTTGTAGTGTTGCATGATCACATTAACTGTATTCCCCAAGCTGGAGCTGCACCTCCTCTCCTCAGCGCCGACATTTAAGATAATTAATTTGCTAGAATTCTCCACCAATACATGGGAATGACTTCCAACTTTCATCTCAAGCCTTGACTTTTTTCCTGAGTTCCAAACTGTTGCTTTGGCTAAAAAAGAAGCTCTTCTGGAAATCATAAGGCACCGTAAATTTAATACATCTGAATTAGATCTTGATTTTCCACATCCCTACAATTCTATTAATCTAGTAACCTAGGTCAAAACTTTTCAGTCATCATGGATACCTTTCTTTGCCTTGCAACAGTAAGCACAAACACAAAAATGACACCTGGGATTTGGAGGCAGATTCTCTTATGTTTATGGGCACTGATCAGGATCACTCCCAAAATATCAAGCCCCAATCTCTGGTGGTCTAGGGCTTACATATGATACACAAGCAAGAGGTAAAAGCAGGTACAAAGGTAAGACAGAACAATGCAGCTGTTTTTCTGGTTAACTAGCAGGGTGAGATCATTGCTTAGAAGATTAGATTAATGATCATTGGTTCATGAAGCTTGGTACAGTGGTACAGTAAGGAATTTCTTACGTTTGCTGATGTTCTTGTGATTGCAGGGGTTAAAAATTAGTTACAAAGCCATGAATGGGGTGACAGAACTAGGAAGTTGCAAAAGAGCAAAGTTTTTAAAGTACAATTTCTCTTATCCAGATTTTCCCTTTCATTCCCTCCTCAGAAAAATCTTTTTCAGTGATGGAGCTGTTCTTTTTATTTAAAGCTGATCAAATCTGAGATTTATTGGGTCCTGTCCACTCCAGATGTTAAACTGAATTACCTCTCAGGTGTCAGTTTTTACCAGGTGAATTCTCATCATTAAACTAAACAGAGCCAGATTCCAGTCCACAACTTTAAATGTCACCAAATTAGTAGCAACAAACATTTTCTGATTATGACTGGTAGCCCTAGGTTTTTTAGATGAGGAAGACAAAAAGTCTGACTAACAAAAGCATATAAAGAGTAAGGAAAAGAGCCTTACTGGTGGTCTTTTATTTCTCTGGGGCAACTGTCCACAAGGGCAAGGCAGAGATTACAGTCAGTAAGAAGATAGGAAGCAAGAACCAAGCTGGATAACACAGTACCAAACACATATGGGAGAGAACTGTGACAAGCAATCACACTTTGAACCTTGTGGATGTTGTCCTCAAGCTTCAGTTGTGCAATGGCCTGTCAGCCTTCAAAGTGACAGGAGCGAGGCTTTGAGTATGTTTTCTCCTTAGAGTGAGGCCTGGAGTAACTGTCCAGGTAAATTTTTCAGTGGATCTGAGGCTGGATTTCTGAAATTTGAAGAGGTAGTTAATAAGTACCTGGGTTATATGTGTGGACAGGAATGTCTACAGCTATTGCTCATGTTTTAACTGGTTAAAAGCTATACGGAGTTTTTATTTAATCTAGTTTTTGAGTTACCTGGGCTACATATGTAAGCCTGTTGCTGATGCCAACGATCGAGGGTAGGCCATATTAGGGATAATTATTTTACAGCAGGACCTTACAAGCTTTTATTTTCTTCTCAGTGTGGGTAGGAGATGGGAGGTCAAGGCTAGTGACAAAAAATGCCAAAGCTTGAGCTGGCTGCAGTGGTACAGGTGCCAGCACTGTGGCCTGAGGTCACAGAACAAATGGTGGGGGGCAGGTCTGGTTCTTTGTCATTGGTGACAGGCCCCCAAACAGCAGCAGAAAGCAACAGTGGGAAAACTTTGGCTGAAGCACCATATCTAGGCTGTCAGACTCTATTCCTAACAAAGCTACTTTCACCCGTACTGAAAATCTGTATCACCACTAGAGTCAGGTGGGCATTTTTGCATGAAATCTAGCACAGCATGTGGTACCTGAACAGTTAGGTCTTGGCCTAAGGTGAGTTAATTGGCTTTTTTGATAGCAGGACAGTGGCCAAATATTAGTAGAGGTAGGCCACTGGGTGCTCCCAGAAGCTGAAACTCTTGAGTATGCAGCATTGTTTTTGAGAACTCAAGGATCCAAATTTTATACAGTTTCTGTCAGATATTGTAGCAGAGCTCTTGTGTGTTTCTAGCAGGCAGTCTGGTTTCATTCTGGGAAACTAGCTTTTCCAAAGAGGGTAAAAAAGTTTTTGAACTTCTAGGAGATTGAGTCCAAGTCAGTTGCAAAGAGATGCTGACTGACAGGAGCCAATCAAAGGCAGAAGAGGGCATTTCTGGGTCTGGGCAGGTATACCAGCATGCTGTGTGTGGCTGAAGACTGAACAATGTATATGATTGTGGCAGCTATGGCAGTTCGAAGATCTTAAACTAGCTTTACAGGCAGGCGAGGTATCCTGTTTGATGCAGGTGGAGGTTGCCATGGGATGGAACTTGATCACCAAAGGAGCATGATTGATAGCAAGCCACAGGGGTGAGTCCTTTGTGCATACTTCTGGAAATGAGTCTGTCAAAATTTCAGGGTTATGATTGTCAGGCATTTCAGGATAATGCAGGTGCTAGTTTTCTTCCCACAGGTATAATCAGTGTCAATATCAAGTCTGGGACAGTGATCTGAGTGTGAGGGAGGCTGGTCATATCCCCGAAGAGGTATGGGGCACTCAAAGATATACAGGAATTCATGTTTGATAAGGTGTCTATCAATCTCACAGGATCTGCTTTGGCAACTTTAGACATGTTTATGGGTTTTTGTCTCCCTTTTTGCTCCAGGAGAGCAGTGTGGTACTGACCTAAGGTTTCATGACCATATGTCACAGTAAAGTCCCAATTTGGACATGTTTGTGGGGGGACTGTTTTCACTCAAGCATCATGATCAGTCACAGTGGTGGGCACTTTTGACTTTAACCAGGCTTGGGGCCCATCTAAAATGTGAGAATGGTCTTCAATATTAAACAGAGTCAGAAGGAGCTGCTGATAGTGGAGCAGGAGGAAAGCAGCAAGGGGAAATTGAGGCTTAAATCAAATGTAAAAAAATCGGGGTGGGGGGAGAGAAACAGGGAGAGATCTAGGAGAACTTTAAATTTCCCAGGCTTTTGTTAAGTCCCATTTAAGAGACCGGTTGTCCGTATTTAGTAGATTCCTTACTTACTTCATATCCTCTCCTCTTCCTCAGAATTCATTCAAATATATGCTTTTCCCTAGATATCTTACATTGGCAAATTTGGAACAAAGTCCTCCCTCTCTAGGAATCAGTGAAGCATACTGGACTATATCACATCTCTCACCCATTTTCCTCTTGCTCAGAAACAAAGAGGACAGAGAATCAGATAGAGAAATATGACTTTAGCTAACGTTCTCTTTTGTGGTGGGAATCCTGAGATTTCTAAAAAAAATTTTAAACTGATAGAAATGTGTTGGCCCTCTCTTATGAACTTCTTTCCCTAGATCTTTAGGTGTTTTTGCTGAGTTCATTAGAATGGACCAAAGTAAAAGTGGTACGAAGTGAGAAAGTTTTGAGGATTGTAAGAAAGGCAGACTTTGGCTACTGCAAGAGACCTGAGTATCCGGGTCTAGCAGAGGTGGTGACTTTCTGATTCAGTTATCATCTGAAAAGCCTTTGGGGCAGGATGGTTCAGAGACAAAGCTCACATCAAGTTCCTCTGAAAATGAAACTGGAAAAATCATGGAACAGCTTCCTTTTTGCAATAGGATAGAAGCTATAGAAGTTATTTGGAGGATGGAGATTTACAGGGCAGATGCAGAAAGAGAGCATGAAAGGCTTTGGAATTAGAGCTATAGTATCTTCCACAAAGTAGCTGTTGAGTGAAGAAACACAGGGTTTCTGTTCTTAGGCAAGACTATAAGCCAGACAGCCATCTGAAGAGCTAATCACACATATACTATGCATTACATGTTATACAGGCACATCTTGTAGGGGAAGGAGGTCTTTGTCTTCTTGTACACTCTGCTTAACATTTCCATATGGCTGTGTCTGTGTCTCATAAAATCCCTGTAAGGTATGTATTGTGAAACCAAAGATACCTATGAGAGAAATATGGATCATGAGAATCACATAATTTGCCCAAAATGACACAAGCACTAAGTAGCCAGATAATATCACCATTTACATCTCTCTAGTTGCAAAAGCCACTCTACTTATTACATAATGCCTCAGACAATTTAAAATTCCAGTATAATCTCAAAGTCAAACTTCTTCGCAGAGGTCAAGACTAATACCTCCAATTTGGCAGCTCAGTCAAGTGCAAGAGGATGAGCAAATATGCAATACCCAGCCAAGTTTCTGGAGGGATCAGGAGGAAAAGAAAAGTCAATAGTCCCCTTAGGCCAGTCGGAAGATGTTCTCAATATGCCCTTTTATCCTTTAGATCATGCATTGAGGCAGATTTTTCTTCTACAGGAAAAATCAACAGTAGCTGCAAATAGCACATATCCTGGTTACACCTTCAGAAGACAGGACATATTGTTCTTCCTGATCGTATAAATGAAACAATGTCCTTGTGTTTAAGGTCAGTTTAATTCACCTGCTTCAACATACATACCCTTCTAGTTTCAGTCATGTGAAACAATGATTGATCAATTTCTCTTTGCTAGCCAGGCACTTTCTTGATACAAGTTTCCCTCTTTCTCTCACCAGCCATTTTTCTTCTTACAGTGACTGTAGGGACTGTTTCCCAGAAATTTTCCTGAGCAAGTTGTCAGGGCTCTGGATCTGCAGGTGAGTGTTTTTTTTTTAATTGAAACCACCACATGTGCCTCATCTATCTGAATTACATACACAAGGAGCTCATCTATACTTTCCTTACAAATGTCTGCTTCCCAGAGCTGGACACATTTTGACAGAAATAATTGATATCAGAGCTATAATACTCCTGTCCACTTTCATCATTCCACCTTTTCTAGGTGACAACTCATTTTGTTTTATCCAGAACCTTTCCAGGTTTAGCAGTGGTAGTCTTGTGTCTTAGGAGATCCCTCATCCCTGGACAAATCATGAACACTGATCACTGGAAGTCTCTTTCTCTCTCCATTTCCACAGTAAAATGTCTCCCTGCATTCAGATTAATTTTCAGTGGCCTATATTGGTCTGGGAAGTAATAAAATAATTCATTTGTATTTGTTCTCTCTGTCTAGGATATGATATTTTTAAAATTTACATTAGAATCTTCACTATTATGTACTTTCAGTTTAAGATGGGAAATTTGGCCTGTTTATTTTTCTCTTCTCCATAAAATAAATGAATAGAATAGAAACAAAATCAAAACAACAGCAACAATAAGACCCTCAACACAATGAAAAAAGAGAAGAATCAGTCTATTATAGGGGTCTTCCCATCTGTTTCCTTTTTTCCTATCCTAGGAACACTTTTAGAAATAATCACATGTGGGATTTTCTATTTATACTAATTCCTAATGAAAATTTACTTTGGTGCTCAAATATCTCAGTGTTTAGCAATCACTTCATTCCTGAGTTCCTGACCCTCATCCAAATGGTCTGTGGCTCACTTCCATTTGACTGTTACATGAACATTTTAGATCAGTGCATTCATAACATTTTTATTCAAATAATCTCTTATTTCTTCCACCATTTTCTCAGCCTACCAACTATGAAAGTAGAGTCCTTTTCTTTGGATGGAGCAAGATAGAGCAATGCACCCGTCAGCCACCACTTCTCTTGGAGATTTTCCTCACTCCATCCCTGTCCTTCTTTCATTTTCTTCCTGACTGCTTTATTTCACTGTCAAGACTTTTCATGGTGATTGCTTTCATAGCTTCTTACTTATTCCCTTTATTTTCTCTTTCCTTCAATTCAAATAATCTGAAGAACTACTTTAAATTAGCCTTTCGAAAGTGGTGCTCTAATTGTAGAACTTTTCTCTCAAAAATTTTCTGAGCTCTCTGTCTAAAGAGGATAGTAAAATTCCTCAATCTGAAATTCAAGGCTTCCACCAACTTACTTCATGAACAGATTCACCTCCTACTCCTTGCCTGTACATAGCTCCCTGACTCAGTAGGCTTCCCAATGCTCCTTAAATGTGCCCTTGGGCTAAAGCTTGATATAAACCATCATAATGACTGTGTAGCAGTCAACACTAAAAGTATCCCTTGGGGTGTGTTTCATAATAAATCTTTCTGTAGATAGTATTTTCTAATCCTTCTCAGTTAATACTATAGCATAACTCTTGAACCCTCAAGCATATCTTGTAGAACTTATTTCACTTTTTCTTGCATTATAGTTATCTGTCTACTTGCGCTCATATTCTAATGAAAACCAAAGTTCTTAGGGGACTAACTTCTGTAGCACCTAACAGTATTTTGCATATCATGAATAAGCAATAAAAAGTTGGTGGATCTCTTGAGTATTGAAACAGTCAGAAAAATGTAGAGAATAAAAGGATCTGAATAGGGAGATGGCTAACAATGTAATGATGAAGGTATGAGAAGAGAGATGAGAAAGCCAATGTGGCTAGAACAAAGGATTTTTAGATGAAAATGCTGGGAGATAAGAGTTGTACAGGTAAATTGGACACATGTGAAATGCTGGTCTGGGCTCAACCCAGTCATCATAGTGCAGTGATCTGCTATGAAGTGCTGCTGGTCATCCCATGACACTGTCCTGCAGAGAATTAGGTAGAGCCATGTTGATTAGGTCAATACACTAACTGAAGAATAGACAGTCTTTGAATATGGTTATTTTTCTGTGGACTGTTGCTTCATGTTCCATCACTTGTAAGAGTAAAATACAATTATTTTACTTTATTTGGCTTTGGGATCTGTGGTGGAATTAATTATTTGTAAAGATTCCCAAAACCAGTACCTATAACTATTACTGATAATAGAATGACTTTAATAGAAAAATATACATAGAATGTTAATTATATTACAACAAAATAGAATGTCCAGGATCAAGCACAGTAAAATACTTTCTTGAAGGGTAAGGAAACTGAAAAAAAATTAAAATGAAATTGGTTCATATTCATTTTCCTATCTCTAGTCTCTGGCAGATGGAAAGGCTCAACATTATTCACTGAATAAATGAATATACTCAAGGGATCTGAGAGAATGCAGGGGCCCTAAGTGCTGAGAACTTTTGGAGTCTGAGTCAAGGAATTCACAATGCATTCATGCTGCACTGACTTGCAAAGATTCATGCTGGTTTTGAAGCTCTGATTCTCTTTTGCTCCAACTGGAACCTCAGAGTAAACTACAGGTGATCAATTGTAGAATAAAGAAAATAAGAGGTACAATCTATCCCAAACCACACAACTTACCAAAGAACCAGGAACTGGCATCTGAATAATGTCACCTGATCAGGTAAACTTCTTAATCTCTGATAAATCTTAGAGAAGGATGGAATGACAAGAAGTCATGCTTATTGTAATGGTGGTGACTGCCAAATTTTGGGAGCAAAGGAATGGCTCCTAAGATAAGGTCATCTGTAGCACAGAGAGTAATATGAGGAGAAAATAGAAGGAGATGTATATACAATTAGGTTCCTTAGCTTCTTGGGGTAGCCAATATTTCTATAGTAGAAGGGAAGAGAATTTGAGAAAAGAATTTTCTTGATGTCAAGATCTTGAGCCCTGCCTCTCTGTGTAGATTTACCTCTGTGTCCCTCCTACTCCATAGGGGGGCCTTTTTCAGAGGCAGAGAGAAGAGCTGTGGAACCATATACCTCAACTCCTTAAGAAGCCATAGCTCCTTCTTCATAGGCAAAAACATTTTATTCCTGGTGTATCATTTATAGGATGATATCAAAGGACTTGAGAGAAGAGGATAAATGAATAGGTTTAGTTGCTCATCAGGAAGCAAAAGCAGAACAGGACACTGAGAATTTATTTTTCCTCTGATATTAGATGCATAAATGTCAATAATGAGCCATTGAGCAAAGGTCTGGGAGTAATGTGTGTAAGGATGGCTGCAAAATCACATGTGAACTGGGTGCTGGTGACTACAGTCTGATGTGTTGTGCACTGGTGATTCCGATATAAATCAGTGTGTTTCTGCACATGGGTTCATGAATTCCACTCCACAGATGCTAAACAAGAGCATCTTAAGTGTTGGCTATCTGCTTCTTTGCCTCATTTTCCTATGATGTTCTTGAAAATATTATCCCAGGGTAAATATCTAGCTAAAGGTCCGTGGCAAGAAATCTTCATTTTAATCACATTGGGAGATTCCCCAGTGATGTTTTTAGATGATTCAGAAGGCATGATCTTTGGGATAAAAAAAAAATTTTTACACTTTGTCCTAGAGTAGCCTTAGCAGGACTGTTCCACCCAAATCTACCAAAGAAGTACCTATTTCTCTAAACTCTGGAGTGGATATTGTAAGGAAAACATAATTCCTTCAGTAGTTGTCTAACTAAGCAGATGATCCAAACACAAAACTGACTGCACTTTTCATTTCCTGACCACATTAGGGTCTGAGACAGAATTAAGTCTTCCAGAGTATTGAAGGAACAGGCTCTGAGCCAAACAGGGACAAATTCAGATGGGAAGTGAGTAGGTGAGCAGGTGTTGACTGTTACTACCTAAGACAAAGCTAATATTAACACCAGAATCTGGACTGTTACATATCATCTTACCTTCTTCATTTTCTCATTCCTGATCCTATATATGGAATGTCTGCATTTATGAATAGAAGGATGTGGGCAAGAGAGAATAAACTTGTTCCTTCCAATGGTGCAATCCCATTTGTTTTTGACAGTATATATCTAAGGCATAGGGGCATCAGTTGAGTGTGATGTCAGAGACCATCTGGCTACATGACTGATGCTGTTGACTAAATCCGGAATTTATTCATTCCTGAGCCACAGAAAGTCAATCATCCCTTCCTTGGCAATTCTTGAGATGTCTGCACATTGTAATTGTGTGGAGAGTATTGCCTCAGACCAATTAATTACATCAGAATTTCTGCCTATTTAGAAACATTCCAGAAATAGCTGCAACAGACAGCAAAAGTTGCACGACACTGCCATTGTGGAAACCCCTCATCCTGTAAACATGAATCTAGGATATTCAGCCAGACACCTAGATATTGAAGGAGGAATAATCACTTTTTCACATGAAAATTTTATGACGTTCAGTGGGCACACCTGAAAACTGTGAGTTGGACCAATGCAATTTTCTCTCTCAGGGATTTGAAGAGAAATCCAGAGGTAATGGTCCATGTTTGATCTGAAATCTCAGATAGGCTGGGGCAAGGTGATCACTCTGAAGTTATGGCCATGCAGCTTTATAAAGAGGGAAGAATATGAGAATACTAAAAAGGGACAAATTAATGGGGGTGAGGTGTATATGCTGGACAAGGGCACGACACAAGAAGACTTGATTTCTGATTGCTAATTTTTTCTCCAGATGATGTTTCAAATGGAAGGATCCTCGCCAGAACTCTAATTCAAAGCATTAATGAAAAAGCCAAAACTCTTGAAGATGTTGCTTTTCTCATGTCTCCAAGCCTGATATGTACCTATCTCCTTGTCTTAGGTGCACTTGTTCTCCTTTCTGTTACTCAAATACCAACTTATTGTTAAAGGTGGAGAAAGAGCATTGTCTGAGTTCAGGAGTTTGGGGTAAAGGCAGACACGGATGTGAATGAATCCCTAAGGGCTATCTGAGGTGGAAAACAAGATAAGATTGGGAGGCAAAGGTGTATGTGTTACTGCTCTGTGAAACAAGAAAGTGGATTTGTCAGGTCATTCTTGAGTTTGCCCTTTGCACGGAGAGGTAGATGTTTGAGGGTATTCTAGGGAAAAAAAGACACTATGATTGTAAAATAATTGTAAATTTGGATCGTAACCTCAGTTTCTTATCATATAACTTGTACTTTAGTGCCTGCTCCAAAATTTGCAAAATTACAGCTGCTCTTGCATTAAATTCTTGAATTTTTCATTTATTCTGACTGTATTTCCTGATGTTCAGTGATTTGTTAAGAGGCTATCATCAGACAGACATGACTCTCCCATAGTAAAGGTTTAGCATTCTTTCGGGAGGACTCAGCACCTTCACGACAATATCACTGTCGGAGTGTGTGATAGAGGGTGATGGCGATGCTTCTCCTCTTTAGCTACAGTCCGTGGACTGACAGCTAAGAGCAGTTTAGGGACTGGCAAAACCCTGCCTCTGCCGGGGATGCTGAGACTTGTTCGCAGTAAGGAAAATCCCTAATGCCTACTTCAGGCTCACTATGGACAATTTAATTTTCTTGATATCTGACTAATAATACACTAGCTCCTTTGGAAATTATCACTAATTTATAATTTCCTGCTAATCGTGTTTTACTTCTTCATCTCAACCTCAGTCGCATGTTAAAGTTGATTTAATTCTTGTGCGATTTATTCCTTAAGTTCTGAAGAGCAGATCAAAATAAAACAACATTAACCATTAGAATTCTCAGGATAAGGAAAGGAAGTGGAACATTTTTTCAATGTGTAGTAGGATGAAGAGTTGCAGAGAATGTGATACAGCATTTCTAGGAGGTAGCAGTGACCAAGCAGCAGTTCCGGGGAAACAGCTCATCAGGATAATAAAGGGAAGCAAATTTACTTGACAAGAAAAGAGATTGCAGTTGGTGACATGACAGAGGAACAAGGATAAGGCTGGCTGTTGGGCCAGTAGCTGGGAAGGATGCAGCTGTAACAGAACTCCACCAGCGAGAAGTCTGTGTATTTCAGTTGAGTCAATAAGGGGTCAATTTTGAGTCGTGGAGCTATTGATAGTGACATATTCTTGAGGTCGCCTGGAGTATAATGGAAGGAAAATATCTGCTGTCTCATCTTTGGGGCCAGACCAACTATGGTGGGAAAGAAATCCAGGACTCTAAGAGAACGGTGGAGTGTGTGTGTGTGTGTGTGTATGCGTGTTTACATGCACACATGCACAGAATGATAGGAAAGGATTGCCATTGGAAAAGGACTACAGCTTCAGAAAAAGCCTTTCATAAATGTATGATGCATATCAGAGGAAATCATTCCCTTCCACTTATTTTTTTTAGATTATAGATTCATAAAGAGGTAGGTTAATTAGCCCCATGAGATACAGAGCATAAAAACTGTGTGCACTGGTGGGTGCACTGCCAAAGTTCCCAAACTCTCCAAAATTCTTTTAGCATGTCACTCACCTGCTTTATCAGGTATTCCCCTGCAAGCAGACCAGTGATTCACCAAACCATCTCCAATGAGTCCCAAATTCAAGGTTCTCTTTCCTTCAGATTTTCATTTTTTTGATGCTAGGACACTTTCTGTTACCCATATAATAAGAAAGGATTATTTTCTTTTCCTAACTTAGTCTATTATTATTTACAGTTTTTTATATATATTTTGGTCTACATTTTATGAAAACATCTGCCAATTTCCAGGAAGCAAAACAAGCTCAAAACCTGCTCATGGGGAGTGCAACATGAGGAAATTCAGGCAGATTTGCATTTGTACCAAGGATAAGCTTTGGGTGGTGATGGTCACTGGCTGACTTCAATTTCACTCTCCCTTTAGCATGGCTTGGAGTCACTATTTTCTCAGTCAGGGTATCTCCCACCCTCGTACTCAGGAAGAGCCATTTGCTTGCTCAGTTTGTTTTTCTCTGTGCCTATCAGTCTCTAGCCTTCTTGGTCCTCAAACGTACATTGGAGGAGAAGTATATGTAATTCTGCTGGAAGTGCAAATCCATCCATGAACTTTTCCACATGCTCTGCTAGGAGGTCTTTTTATACCTTGGGATCACACAATTAGTCACTTCAGTTCTTCTAGCTGAGATTCCTTCTCATCTAACTCACATTAAAATATCTTTGGTGATTTTCTCCATGTCATCTCCCATCCTATCTTTGGTGTTTTCCTCTTGGAAAATACTTTTATTTCGTTAAGCTCAGCTTCTATGGTTACTTATTACTTGGTAAATTAAGCTTCTTAAAATAATTCCCCCACTCACATTTCTTCACCTTACCCCACTCTCCCTACATTTTTTGTTTGTTTCAGAAGAGTCATTTCCCGTTTCTAGATAAACATAAAATTTGCTACAAAACTGCTTAAAATAATTCAGGGAGGTTCAAATCCCTTGTTATATTTCTGATGTCTTTGTATTGGAGCATTGCAGGGGTGATGGCTGTGCTCATCACCAAATTAAAAATGAGTCCAACCAGAGATTTGGAGTTCCAGGACAAACAAAAAACCCTTAATTATTTAGGAAAAGGATTACAAGTTGAGAAGAGTGGCAGATTTCGCACAGAAGCATGACTGTCACATTTCCTTGACAATCTCCCTTTACACCTTTTTCTTCTGGAGCTTAGGCACACAAAAGTTTGTGGAACTATAGTTAGATTTAATCTTCGAGATGATACATTGTGTTGATTTGCTATTGTGGCTTTTTAAACACAATTTCCATGTAAGTACGTTATGATAATAGAAGTTAATTAAGCTTAGTGTCTTCTGTGTGATTTTCTGTTGCTAAGACAAAATACATGACACCTGCAATTTTTGGCCTATAGTTTGAGAAGTGTCAGTCCATGGTCAGCTGGCTCCAAGGTGGAGGACAGATGTTCTCATGGTGGCCAGAAGAAGACAGGATAAGCCCAGAGATGAGAATGCAATAAAGAAAGGAATAACCCATATGTTGGGTAGGATGGAGCAGGCCAGTGTGAGATTTCATCACACTGCCCAGAAAGGCACACCTTTCAAAATTAATGATTGTTTATTTCTGTAATGTTCCTTTAAGGTGATGTTTGGCCACCTGTAATCATCGACAGTGGATCTACTATATATACACACACACACACACACACACACACACACAGAGAGAGAGAGAGAGAGAGAGAGAGAGAGAGAGAGAGAGAGAGAGCGACATGCCTATGTATGAAGTTATCACTTCATAGTAATTTGTACATCATCAGGTACTTATTTTGGCCTACCCAACATCTTGGCGCTCAGATTCTACTCATTTCTCTTATCTAAAAGAGGTATTTCTCCTGCTTCAGTGTCCCTCTTGTTCTTAATTTCTAAGAAAACAATATGACATTGGACCTGGATTTTCCCTTGTAGGTGACTAGAGCTCAGAAGAATTCTTAGCGTGCAGACTTTGCTCCTGTTGTCTGTTTAAAGCAAATGCATCCATCCATCTGCATGTCCCCACCACATCTCTCACACAGTACACAGATGTCAGTGTTGTCATGTCTGCCCTGAATTCTATGTGCACAGGAGACAGGAGAGTGAGGGAGAGTGGGTAACGTCCCCTGGGAGGCCCCTGTGGGCTCTAGTTGTCTGCCTTCTCCCAGGAGCTCAGTTTCCAAAAAATGATGATGTATTGGGATGTGCCCAAGTCCCCAGTACAGACTGCTGCTCTCCCTGCTGCCATGCTCCTAATGCAGACATTGCCGAAGCACATCAACAGGAAGAGGGATTTCAAAGACTGCTAGAGGGAGGCTGGCATCGTAGTGATTACACATCAGTTCCAGGAGGGGCTGGATAGCAGGAGGGAGAGGAAGTGGATAGAAACAGGGAGCTCCAGGGAGCTTGTAGCTTTGCCCTGGTAGCTTGTAGTTTCTGTGTACTGTGCACTGTCCGCAGAGGTCTCTGTTTATGGATGTGCTGGCAGGGAGCATGAGGGGGACCTCTTTGCATTCTTCAGTTCACTGCACTTGTCCTGTGGTCCATGAGGTCAGAGGTCTGAGTGCCGTATCTGAACCTGGACAGCAGGATGTGAGCTGGCACTGGTAAGTTCCTGTACATTCTCTTCTGTCTTTGTCTTGTCCTTTTAATTGATGCCACAGAAATGATCACAGTGTGTCATTTTCTCTTTCTTTCTTTCTTTCTTTCTTTCTTTCTTTCTTTCTTTCTTTCTTTCTTTCTCTCTCTCTCTCTCTCTCTCTCTCTTTCTCTCTCTTTCTTTCTTTCTTTCTTTCTTTCTTTCTTTCTTTCTTTCTTTCTTTCTTTCTTTCTTTCTCTTTGTCTTTTTGAGGCAGGGTCACATTATGAAGTTCAGGTTGGCCTTGAGCTCACTTTGCAGCCCAGGCTGGTTTTGAACTTGAAATGACCCTATCTGCCTCAGCCCTCCTGAGCACTGGGATTACAGGCATGTGCCACCATGCCAGGCATACAGTGTGTTATTTCCAACTTGTTTGCTGTCCTTTTCTCAAACTTGGCTGTAAGGTCTGTTTTGTTCCTGCTGTAATCCTAAAGCACCAATATCTCTGGCAGGGCCTATCACTCATGTTGGTGTAGCAGTGAATCTCCTCATGATATGGCTCCACTCCCTGTGTAAATCTTGCCGGGCTCTCCCTCTTCCTTAATGTCTTCAGTCTACCCTACTCCTTCTGCTCCTTCCTCAGAGATAGGATGGAGGAACTCAGCCTCAGTTTTTTTCTCTCTGAGCCCTCATAGACACTTTGGTGCTTAGCACATGATCGTCTTGATCATTCTTTGCGTCTTAATTCTTGCTGCTAGCTGTTCTGCTTTTTGTTTACTCTGTGTCCTTCCCCTGCCATCTGTCTTTCCAAAGACCTGGAAAACACCTGAATACTTCTCCTGCTGACTCCCTGTCCTGTTCCTCAATCCTGCTCTGTCAGTTGCTTGAGAAGCTAAACAACCACAGATCCCTGATGATCAAATTGACATCTTCAAAGACCCCTGTGAGCAATAAAGATATGTTACCTGCATTTTCAATGTGTTTTTGGTTTTTTTCTTCTCTTTAAATAAAATTTTAAAAATGTATAATTGCTATTGTAAAAAAAGAGGAAATAGAAAGTGCTGTAAAAGATGTAGCTGCATGTATGTTTAGGTATGTGGGATTGATAACCATGTTTCTAAGTTCTTGTTGGATTGTTGAACAGATCTGTTTGCACTCTCACTGCTTGAGTGTCCACTTTGTGTGCTTTAATTCTGTAACTTGAAAAACTATTTCTAAAAGAACAATACGTAATGTATCAACTAGTGATTTCTTACTGTTTATCTTCTTTTCTTGAAATTCTGTAATATTTCTACCTTTTTTCTGTTTTTTTTTTCTCTTTAAATAAAAAAAAAAGAGTCATCCTCTGGCGTAGGAAAATCATTTTGGGAGTCAAAGGGATAGGGATAATTTAGGTAGGAGAATTGAAAAGACTCACATAGAATGAAGGAAAGATGGAAAACAGGATGTGAACTTTCAAATGAGTCCCAGATCTGTGCAGCGCCCTTGTGTGAGGATGGAAGAGCTATGCCCATGGGGATTTTAACAGAGAGTTCAACTGCAAAGCCTGCTGCACAAAGGGCTTGGAGGCAAATGAGTGGGGTCACTTATTTGTTTCAGTTATAGAGTATAAATAAGTTCTAGAGAATTAATATATATGGGGGATTGTAGTTAATGATGCTGTGTTATACACTTAATTTTTCTAAGAAAGTAGATCTTCAGTTTTCTCACAACACACATAAAACTGTAGTCATACAAAGCCATGGGCATATTAACTAGGTTGACTGTAGTAATAAGATCACTAAGCATATGTGTATTGAAATATAATGCTATATACCTAAAAATATACATAATTTAATAATAGGTGGATATAGCATTGTTAATAATTTAAAATGCATGTTTGTAGTCTTTTCCCATATAGGGAAAGATGACTTGCTAGTTCAATAAATTGACTTTGAGAGTAATTGATTTTATATATTTTTAATATGTAAGTAAAATCCTATTACCTCAGGTTATGCAAAGTAACCAGTGGATAAAACCATTTAGATAACTAAATGTAATAGCAGTATATAAATAGAGATGGGAATCTATGAACAAAAGACATTAAGAATATTGTTAACTCTTGAACTAGGATTGTACCTATGGAAAAGGCTGAAAAAATAATATTTCTAAAAATAGCTATTCAAGAGGCTTAGAAAGAGTGAAAAAAATATCAGATGTCCCTTTCAATGTCACCCTTCAGTGATAAAGAAGTAGGGGTAGTGAAGATGATGTTAGTGCTAAAGGAGTCACGGATTATTAGGCATTTGCAGATGCATTGAACATGTAGTGGGACATAAAAGGCTGTGTAGGGTGTGGGCTGTGACTTAGAGAAAGACAACCCAGATTTGAGATTCACTTGCATTTTAGAAATTGTTTTAGAGGTGGCTTCCCATTAGGAATGTAATACACACAGGTGTTAATAAAAAAAACTAAAAGACCACAATAGAAGATAATAGAAAACAGAGAGACTGGTCTTTTGCAAAAAGGAAGCAGACAAAGAAATGAAGCACAAAGAAGGGAAATAGAATGAAGATGTGTTATGTACCTGTAGCAAGTCCTCATGGTGAATTTAATCATTATGTACTGCAAACATATACTAATGTAGATTAAAAAAAGAAAAACAGAAATGAAATGTCTGTAGGAGAGAATAGATCTGAAAAGAAAAGAATGAGGAGACAAATGTGTTTAGAATAGATCTGTGTTTAAATATTTTTGTAACTGGGAAATGAACTTAGCACTGCATGCTTGCCAGGCTGGCACTTTTGCCACTGAGCTAAATCCCCAGCCTGTGCTTAGATTACTATGGAAAGACAGGCAACTAGAGAAGAGGCCAGAGAAGGCAAAGTCAACATTAGAGAAAAAAGTAGAGTCCAAGATTCCTGTTGTCAAGGATGCAAGCAGTTTCTAGAATGGATTATGTGTATCCTGATATATCACAGAGAAGAAAAATATCAAGAGGATTAAACATAATAGATGAAAGGGCAATGTGTTATGTATTCCTGGCACAATTTGGGGTGCTGGGAGAAACTTAATAAAGTAACTATTATTTGACCAAATTGTTATATGTAGAAATTAACTAGAAAGTATTTCCCACTTTCTCTCTAGCCCCAAATAGCCTATACAGAATTGGTGCTTGGTAAATGTTGAATGAATCTGTGAAAGAGTTAAGACAGAAGAAGAACATAGCTGATTCCTAAATCTATTCATCACAGCCAATTAATTTATGGCCTCAGGTAACCATCCTTTGGCAGTGTTCCTTTTGGACATCAATATTAACCATGCCCACAGGGTGGTGTGCTTGAAAGCCAGGTTACCATCATGGTGCTTGGCCAAGGGAGAAGATGGTGGTCGTTTTCTCTCTAAGATTTCTTGATGTCTCACAGGTATCACAGAGAACTGGTTTCAAGTGCATGGAATAACCAAAGCAATGTCAGAGAATTTGTGCTTCTGGGATTTTCTCATCTCCGTGAGTTCCAGACTCTTCTGTTTGGTTTCATCCTGTTGCTCTACATGTTGACGATGCTGGGGAACCTGGCCATCATTATCCTCACTTGCCTCGACTCCCGCCTCCACTCTCCCATGTACTTCTTCCTCTGTAACTTCTCCATCACGGAGATGCTGGTCACCTCCACTGTGGTTCCTAGGATGCTGGCAGACCTGATGTCCACTCACAGGACCATGTCTCTGGCTCAATGCCTGACCCAGTCTTTCTTTTACTTCTCTTTGGGCTGCACCACCTTCCTGATACTCACAGTCATGGCCTTTGATCGTTATGTGGCCATCTGTCGCCCTCTACACTACACAACTATCATGAATGGTCCGGTTTGTGTGAAGCTGGTGGTGGCATGCTGGGTGGTTGGGTTCCTTTCCATTGTCTCACCTACTCTGCAAAAAACACAGCTCTGGTTCTGCGGCCCTAAGGTCATTGACCACTACTTCTGTGACTCTGCCCCACTCCTCAAACTGTCCTGCTCTGACACTCGCCATATTGAGCATATGGACTTCTTCCTGTCTTTGCTCTTTGTGCTGACCACCATGCTGCTTATCATGATCTCCTACCTCCTCACTGTGGCTGCTGTGCTCCACATCCCTTCCTCCTCTGGGCGCCAGAAGGCCTTCTCCACCTGTGCCTCCCACCTCACAGTGGTGGTTCTGGGATACGGCAGCACTATTTTCATCTATGTGAGACCAGACAAGGGCTACTCCACACACTTTAACAAGATGGCAGCTCTGATGACTGCAGTGATAACCCCTTTTCTCAACCCCTTCATCTTCACCTTTAGGAATGAGAAGGTCAAGAAGGTCATTGAGGACATGACCAAAAGGATCCTCCTCAGAGACTCAGCAGTCCACAGATGAGAACACCTATAAGATCATTAGGAGTAAGGATCGTCATGGTCAGTGGGTTCCTGGTAACCAGGCTGGGGTCTCTCATCTCCTTCTTCTTGATCTCTCTCATTGCTTCATCCTCACATAAGTTTCTGCTTTTGCACTACAAAAGGCTACTGACCACATGTTACTGTTTGAATGTCTCAAAGGCAACTCTGTGAGCCTGACAGTTGAAGAATGAAGGATTTCAAGCTACCATGGTGTGAAAATTGGTTAGATATCTGTTAAAGGGAATATCCTAATAAAGTTCTTACAGTGGGATTCAGATAAGGATTCAGATACTGTAAGAGATCAGTAAATGTAACTGTTATTATTAAAATTACTAATAAAATCTCTCCTCAGTCTTGACTCTGAAGTTTTCCTTACATTTCTTTGTTTCTTTCTTTTTTAAAATTTTATTTAAAGAGGGGGGAAGCAACACAGAAAAAAGGGTAGAAGCAATACAGAATTTCAAAAAAAATAATAAACAGTAAGAAATCCCTATATGATACATCACATATTGTCTTCTTGGATGTAGTTGTTCAATTACAAGATTAAAGCATACAAAATGGGCATTCATACAGTGAGGCTGCAAACAGTTCTATTCACTGATCCAACAAAAACTTAGTAACATGGTTATCAATCCTACACACTTAAGTATACATACAGTTATCTCTTTTAGAGCACTTTCTTTTCCTCCTCTTGCTTTTTTTTAATTTAAAGAAAAAAATTTAAAACAGAAAGAGGGTAGAAACAATACAAAATCTCAAAAACTAAACAAAATAGTAACCAGTAAAAAACCACAAGTTGATAATTACATACCTTCCTCTTAGATGTAGTTGTTCAAGTTACAAAAGTAAAGTCCACAAAGTGGACATCCAAACAGTGAAACTGCAGTCAGTTTTGCTCATCCATCCAACTAAAACTTTAGCAACATGGTTATTAATTCCACACACTCAAACATACATGCAGTTATATCCTTTAGAATACTCTCTTTTCCTTTTTTTCTTTACAATAACTATAATCTGTTCTTGTAAACTACTTAGAAGTTCTATGCATGTATGAGTCTCTACACATATACCTAGCCTTTCTGTATTAGAGGGAGAAACAAATCAAAACAAATCAGCAATACAAATTCCTAGAGAAACACGAAATGAAAAGAACATACAAAAACATAACACTAGGTGATCTACGGTAGTCACTATGATGTCTCTTGTTATTTTCAATAAAATTGTCTATATCGTCAAATATAATATAAACTTAGCATTGCTTTACACTATTAATAAAATCTAAACATTGGAGACATTATAGGACTTCAAAGGCAGTTAACAATCAAACCAGAGCGGGATCCTATTGAATCCTGTCATCTTCAGAATAGTTGCCCCTACTCTCAGACTCGACACTCTCAAGCATACCAGATTCAAATAAAATCAGTCAAGATAAAACAGTGATATAACCAATCTTCTCTGTATTATCTCTGCCATGTTATTTTTCTGTTTTTATTTGTTTACTTTTCTCTTCCATTCCACTGTCTGACCCTTTCTTTGAGGCCTTTCTGCCATTATTCCTGGAATCCTTGTGGTTTTCTTCTCTCTCTCTAGAATGTCCTTCAGTATTTGCAGGGTTGGATTGGTGGTCACAAACTCCCCCAGTTCCTCTTTGTTGTGGAAATACCTTGTCTCTCCATTAATTTTGAGAGACAGCTTTGCAGGGTACATCATTCTGGGTTGGAAGTTATTTTCTTCCAGGGTTTGGAATATTTCACTCCAAGCTCTTCTTGATTTGATGGTTTGCACTGAGAAGTCCACTGTGATTTTGATGAGTTTTCCTTTATAGGTAATCTATTTCTTTTCTCCGACCACTTTTAATATTCTGTTCTTGTGATGGATTTCTGGGATCCTGATTATTATATGTCTGGGAAAAATCTGTTTTGGTTGTAGCTGGCTGGAGTTCTATATGCCTCATTTCTGAACTTCACTTCCGTTACCTATGTTAGGGAAGTTTTCCTTAATTATTTCTGTGAATAGACTTTTCATTTCAATTGTATTTGTTGCTGCATCTTCATTTGCATATTTTATTCTTAGGTTATAAATCCTCTTCTCATCTTCTAGCCTTTGTATCATTGCTTCCTGGTTCCTTGTTATTTTTAAGAGATCCTTCCTTTCACGATCATACTTTGCAAATCTATCTTCAAGTTTTGAAAGTTTGTCTTTAGTTTCTGTTAAAAGGTTTTGTCAGGTTTCAATGGAGTTTTTAATTTCCTGATATTCTCTTTGGATCTGTTTCACATATTCTAGATTTTGTTTATATTCTTCATCAAAGGCTTCTCTCCTTTCTCTGGGTTCCTCTATTCTTTCATTTGTGTCTACTTGAGGATTACCCAGGATTTGTTTTATTAATCTTCTTATATCTTGCTTCATCTGAGTTAGAATTTCAGATTTAAATTTGATGATGAGGTCACAGATGTATTTCTTTATTTCTGATGAGGCTGTCTCTGACATTACAGGTTTGCTGCTCTCAACCTCCTCTGCATTGACCTCTGTTGGACTCTCTTTCCCTGGTTCCACAGTTGGGGACCTTATGCTCTTTCTCTGTCTTGTCATGATTTTGGCCCCCTTCAGACAGGTGGGTGGTGGAGGTCACTGGGCCTTTCGTTTTGCTTACAGTTTTTCTGCAGCGCACTTGCTAGGGAAGTACCTCCCCCCTCTTTATGTTTCTTTCTATGTGTAGTGTTTATTTTGGATGTTCCCCTACCTCAGTTATAGGATTCAGCACAAAGGGATTTTTTTTGAAGGTAGTAAAATACAGCAGAGCAAGACCGAACAAAGCCAACTAAGACGGTGTAGTGAAATTGGTACAGAACTTCACAGCAGGTTGCTGGGATAACAGTAATAGGTACCATAGCATATCTCATTTTCTTCACAGTAGTTGTTCTTTCAATCAGGCACAGCAAAATCAAAGGAAATGCAGAACATTATAGAAGTTATCAAAACAATATTGAATAGAGCAATACCATTAATCAGAACAAAACAGTGATAAAAATATTTGCCTTCAAAAAGATGGTAGAAGGAAATCCCCCTTATTTGCTATATTGCTTATAGTCAATATCACAAGAGATGCTCAGATCTCTGACTCCCACTTGCTAATGTGGGGGGATGGATGTTTGATTCTCAGCCTGTGTGCTAGTAGGCTCACAGCCACTTACTGGGGTGGCAAGCTGGCTGCTTGGTTTCTCAGCACCCTAAATTCTAACATGGTGTCGATCTCAGGAGACACTGATGGTTCTCTTCCTGGGGCAACGGTGGCTTGCGGGGCCACAGCCACTTACCAGGGCAGTGAGTTGGCTGCTTGGTTTCCCAACACCCTAAGTTCTAACATGGCATGGATCTCAGGAGACACTGATGGTTTTTGCCCTAGGGCTGCCACTGCTTGTCAGGCCACAGCCACTTACCAGGGCGGCGAGCTGGCTGCTTGGTTTCCCAGCACCCTAAGTTCCAACATGAGGGATGGGTTTTGAAATGGGAGACTAAGAACAAAAAAAAACCTTGTACTTCAACACTGAAGAAACTGTGTTTCTCCATTGGCTCCCTTGCCTGGGATTCTTCCTGAATGGAAACACTACGCACATCCATGGCACCCACTTCTCACTTATAGTCCCAAAGTCTCTTGCCTTTCAGCAGTAATGGCTGCCAGAGACAGTTCATTTCCTTTGCCAAAAAGTTAGGAGACCTTATGTTTTTCATGCACTCCAGAAGGAACAGACACTGCATCACCACTCTCAGGATCCCTGCTTCCCCCTCCACAAGCGCTGCTACTATCTTCTCCCACAGAGTCTCAGGTTCATGTCCCAGAGAAAGGGCCAATTGCCTGGGTCCTCTAAGGTTAGATTCCCTGAAAGCAGGCTGGCCAGATTACTAGGGCCTCTGGTTGGGAAAGCAAAGACAGGAGAAACAAGAAGAAGATAAAATGGAGTTGGGTCAACACTGTGGGTAATTAGGTGGGAGGAGGGATGAGAGAACACATTCCTTGGAAATCTGTGGGTGGCTAATGGAATGATGGTGGGAATAACTATGATGTTTGATTTTGCGTACTAGATTGAGTCAGAATGGGGCTGCAATAAACAGAGCAAAGCAAAGAATAGGTTCAGAGTTCTCATTTCTGAAACTAGCTCTGTCCCCAGGACATCTTGAAGAGAGTCTCTGGTAGTAAAATGCAATACGCAGAGCACTAAGTGGGTCCATCTCATGGAGCCAAGTCACCATAGGGTATGGTGGAAGAAGATACACTCAGGATACACAGCCCAGAGGCATTAATATCTTGCTCTTTTTATTTAGTTTGCTCTCCATTTAAACTTTCTTTGAAAAAAAAATAAAATCAATCAATCAATCAAACAAACCAACCAACAAACAAAAACACCTACCACAGGAAACTCTTGCATTTCTGGACTTTATTAACAAGGGACAGATTCTTCTGATTCTGCTGAAAAGGACAGTGGGGAAAATAGTTTTTCAGTCTGAGAACTTTCTCTCCCTTGCCTCTCAAGAGACTAATTAAACATCCTCCAAGCAAACTTTGTGAAAAACTGAAGTAAAAGCAATTATCTCCTTCTGTTATGCAGCTACTTTCTTTTAGTTTGTCTTCCTAAAATAATCAGCCTATAAATCCACTTGGAGATCTTTCCTGAGGGATTTTTTTCCTGTTTGCTTTTCTTTTTTGTACCAGGGATCAAACTCATGACCTCACACTTGCCTGTAGGCACTGTGCCACTGAGCTAAATCTCTGGCCTTCTTGTTTACTTTTTCATCTCTGTATATTCCCCTTTTTATAAAATTAAACATAATCAGCAGCTTATGGAAAACTATGGTCTGTGCTTCATTGAGTTTTTATTAGGGTTGGGATCTCAAACTGGTCACTTTAGGGGAAGATCTGACTTTCCTTAGTCCTCTATAATAATCACCCATCACATACAGAATCAGACCACAAGGTGGGGCTTAATAAAACTCACCCTGATCCTTTGTTGCTATAAGTGTAATCTTCTGGGAGCTTGTTAGAAATGTAGACCCTCAGGCCCACTCTAAACCACTTAAATTAGAATTTGTGTTTTTATAGGGCAGTTCCTATGTACATCAATAACTGAGCAGCACTGATTAGACAATCTGCTGGTAGAACTTTAAATTAGGTAATTATATGAAAGTCTTTCTTCTAATCTCTATCTGGAGAGTCCTAGAGGAGGGAATTTGAAGTCACATCTGTTTGTAGTAGTGACATTGTCTCAGATCTCACATCTACAGATAGGAACCAACAAAAAGGCTTCCAAGGTTTTATTCCTATTGTGATATTACACTTTTTGAGTGACTTTGACATGGCCTTTGACTTGAGGTTATAAATCCTGAGTGGGCATGATCTAGAGATGTTTAGGTTTTCCATACATTTGTCCTGATGAAACAGGTGCTCTCCTTGTTGCAAGGTCAAATGGGGCTCTTGGACAGGCCTGACTTAGAAATTTGCATTTCCAAACTTGCTGGAAGTAATCTTAGGATTCAGTCCTAAGTCAAAGCAGTTGTTATGAAAGTCTCCTGAGTTTTAAGATATGAGGTGACAAAGCCTTAGCCACAGGGAATTGCATGGGAGCCTGTGGCTGATCCATGCACTTCTCTTCATGTGAGCACAGGCATCCTCACTGCAGTATATGGATCAGCCTCACCTAGAGACTCTCTTGCACTAAGCCCAGGAATAGTATACTCAGAGATGGTTGAGGCAGCTCCTTCTTTTGTGGCAGTTTTAAATTTTAAGCTGAGATCCTGTGTCAGTGTGGTTGCTCATGCATTGTATGAAAGATCCCTCTTTGAGTCACATAGGCTAACTAGCAAAATAAGTACAGACATCCCATGCAAAATAACCACATTTACAGGGGGGAGATTGCTACTGAAAAGATTCCAGAACTCTTGTCACACACATTCTGGCCCCTGTTACTAGGTGGGTATTAAAATTGGTTGCAGTGTTAGCTTAGAAAAATGGAGAGAGTGGAGTGTAAATCCCTCTCCTTGGTTTACTTACTACTTTTCTATTACCACCAATTAAGGTGGCCTCCCATGCCTCAGATTGCAGCGTTAACTTGTGTTCCAAGCTCATTGAAAAAAACTCATTTAAAAAAGGCAGCTGGCATTTGCTGAATATCTCCTGAAGTCTAGATGCATGAGATACAAAGATTCGTAAGGCATGGTGTTTAAAGTAGGTATGACTTTAGGGTAGGAAGACAAGATTATATAAAGCACTTGGGGTTGTGTGGCAGGGGATTCCTCCCTGTCTTTTTTAAATTGAAAGTTTTTTCTTTTTTCTTTAAAGTGAAAAAAAAAACAGAAAAAAGGAAGCAATAATACAAAATTTAAAAAAAGAAAATGAAATAAAATAAAATAAACAATGAGAAATCACTAGTTGACAAATTACATACTGTCATCTTAGAAATAGTTGTTCAAGTTACAGAATTAAATCACTCAAAGTAGACATTCAAACAGTGAGATTGAAAACAGTTCTGCTCAACACTCTAACAAAAACTTTGTAATGTGGCCATCTATCTTACACACTTAAACATACATGCAGTTATACCCTTTAGAGCACTTTCTTTTCCTCTCTTTTTTACAATACAAATTTCACATTTTGGGTTTTATTGCTTCTATATTTCTTATTACTTTTTTTAGTTGATAAATTACATATTGTCCTCTTAGAAATAGTTGTTCAAGTTATAAAATTAAAGCATTCAAAGTGGACATTTAGACAGTGAGACTGAAAACCGTTCTGCTCAATGATCTAAAAGAATTTAGTAATATGGTTATCAATCCTACACACTTAAACATGCAGGCAGTTATATCATTTAGAGCACTTTCTTTTCTTCTCTTTTTTACAATAGCAATTACACATTTTGGGTTTTATTACTCCTACCTTTCTTATTATTTTTACACTAGAGACACAATGTGATATTTATAAATATGGTTCTTATTTATTTCACTTATGAGAATAGGTTCAAGTTGCCTCCATTTCAATATTAAGGCTTCAAGGTCATCCTTTTTATAGCTGAGTAATATTCCATTGTATAAAAATACCACACCTTTTTCAACGACTCTGCAGTTGATGGGCATTTTGGTTGTTTCCAAGATTTACCTACTACAAATTGTGCTGCTATGAACATGGGGACACATATATCACTGTGATATGACTTTTTCAGGTTTCTGGGAAGATACCCAGGAGGGGAATAGCTGGGTTGAATGGAGCTTCCAATCCTAGTCTTCTGAGAATTCTCCATACTGATTTCCATGGTGGCTGCACCAGTCTGCACTTCCACCAACAGTGAAGCAGTTTCTTTTTTCCTGCAGCCTTGCTAACATTTGTTATCAGTTGTTTTCTTGATGGCAGCTATTCTTTCCAGAGTGAGATGAAATCTCAATATTGTTTTAATTTGTATTTCTTGAATGACCATTGATGGTGAATATTTCTTCGTGTATTTATTTGCCATTTGTATATCTTTCTCTGAGAATTGTGTGTTCATATCAGGTGCCCATTTTTGGAGAGGGTCTTTGAATTTGTGGGGCTTCATGTTTTTCAATTCTTCATATGTTCTGGATGTAAGTCCTTTGTCTGAGAGGTTGCTGGCTAAAATTCTTTCCCATTCTGTGGGTTTTCATTTCACTCTGTTGGTGACTTCTTTGGAAGTGCAGAAACTTTTCAATAATATGAGATCCCAGTTGTTGATTCTTTGAAGTGTTTCCCATGCAGTTTGTACTTTGTTCATGAATTATCTGCCTACCTCTATGTCTCCAAGACTTCTACCTACCTTGTCTTCCAGTATATTTAGTGTTTCTGTTTTAATATTTAGACTTTAGTTTTGTGCATGGTGATAGGCATGGGTCTATTTTCAGTCTTCTGCATGTGGAGAGCCAATTTTTCCAACACCATTTATTAAAGAGGCTGTCCTTCTTCCAGTGTACATATTTAGCCCCTTTGTCAAATATCAGGTGGCTGGGTGTCTTTGTAGTAGTGCTTGCATCTTCTAATCTGTTCCATTGATCCTCAGGTCTATTTCTTTGCCAGTACCATGCTGATTATATCACTGTGGCTCTGTAGTATAGTTTCAAGTCAGGAATTGAGATGCCTCCTGCCTTGCCTTTGTTGCCCAGAAATGCCTTTGCCATTCTAGGTCTTCTGTTTCCAAATGAATTTTAGGAGTGTTTTCTCTAGATATGTGAGGTATGTTAATGGTATTTTGATTGGGATTGAGTTAAATCTGTATAACAGTTTTGGGAGTATGGCCATTTTCACAATGTTGGTTCTTCCTAGCCAAAAGCAAGGAATATCCTTCCATTTTCTAATATCCTCTTCAATCCCCTTTTTAAACATAGCATAATTTTCATCATATAGGTCTTTTACATTCTTATTTAGGTTGATTCCTAAGTATTTCATTTTTTTTTGGATGCTAGTGTGAAGGCTGATATTTCCATAGTTTCTCTCTCAGTGAGTTTTTTGCTTGTATACAGGAATGCTATTGATTTTTGAGCACTGACTTTGTATCCAGCTATGCTGCTGAATTTGTTTATTACCTCCAGTAGTCTTTTAGTGAAGTTTTTTGGGTCTTCTTTATATAGCATCATGTCATCTGCAAATAGTGATAATTTAACTTCTTCCTTTCCTGTCTTTATTCCTTTTATTTGTCTCTCTTGTCTGATTGCCCTGGCTAGTGTTTCCAGAACTATATTGAAAAGGAGTAGTGATAGTGGACATGCTTGTCTTGTTCCTGATTTTAAAGTGAAAGGTTTCAGTTTTTCTCTGTTTAATATAATGTTGTCTGTTGGTTGTCATAGATGGCCTTTATAAGATTGAGGTAGACATTGTGTAATCTGAATTTCTTTTATTAATTTAATTTTATTTTACAGAGAATAAAACAATGGTGGACAGAATAAAGCAGATCAGAACAGAACAATGCAAGCAACACAGCACTTCACAACAAGACAATTGGATATCAACACTAGCTACCATAATGTCTCTCTTTGAAATAGTTCAGCATAGCTTCACACACAATAATATCAAACATAACAAAGTAGAATAAAACCATTCAAGAGAATGAAAGTATTACAAGTCACTCTGAACCAAATAACAGAAAATGAACAATGGCTACTATAATATCTCATTTTCCATAAAAAACTTGTTTATATTATTACACATATTAAAATCCAGTAAGACACAACATGGTAAAGTCAGTGGTAATAGAAGAACAAAAGTATGTTAGGACTTCATAGCAAGATGATATTAAATCAGCAATGGCTGCCATAATGTCTTGTTTTCTTTAAAATATCTGCTCATACCATCACACATAATAAGATCAAACAAAACAGAATAAAACCATTCCAACTAATGAATGAAAACATTATAAGACTTCAAAGCAATATAATGGATATCCATGATTACCATAAAATCTTATGTACTCTTACCATTTCTTACACTAGGGAGACTATACAGTATTTATTCATGTGACTTTGATTTATTTTTCTTATGAGTATGGTCTCAAGTTGCATTCATTTATTTATAAATATCTCAATATGATCATTCTTTATAGCTGAGTAGTACTCCATTGTATAAAAGTACCACAATTCTTTTATCCATCCCTCAGTTGATGGGCACTTAGGTTTCCCAGCTCTGGCTATTACAAATTGTGCACCTATGAACATGGGTGCACATATATAATTGTGGTATGATGTTTTAATTTCTTCTTGGAATATGCCCAGAAGTGGAATAGCTGGGTCAAATGGGACTTCCAATTCCAGCTTTTTGAGGAATCTCCAGATTGACCTCCACAGTGGTTGCACCAGTCTACACACCCACCAACAGTGCACAAGAATTCCTTTTTCCCGATAGCCTCTCCAGCATTACTTGTTGGTAGTTTTCTTGATCCTGGCCATTCTTTCTGGAGTGAAATGGAATCTTAGCGTGGTTTTAATATGCATTTCTCTAATGACCAATGATGATGAACATTTTTTCATGTATTTATTTGACATTCATTTATCTTCCTCTGAGAAAGGTGTGTTCATCTCAGAAGCCCATTTTTTGGGTTGGGGTTTTGAGTTTTGAGGGTCTGATTTTTTAAAAAACCTTTATAAGTTCTAGACAGAAGCCCTTTGTCTGAGGGACAGTTCACAAAGATTTTTTCCCAGTTTGTGAGTTTTCTTTTTACTATGCTGGAGATTTCTTTTGACATGCAGAAACACTTTAATAAATTATGATCCCAGTTATTGATTTTGGGAAGTATTTGCCATGCAGTTTTGTTCTTGTTCATAAATTCTCTACCGACCCCCATGTCTTCAAGATTTATACCTACTTTGTCTTCCAACAGTTTAGTGTTTCTGTTTTAATATTTAGATTTTTAATCCATTTAGATTTTAGTTTAGTACAAGGTGACAGGCATGGGTCTAGTTTTAGTTTTCAGCATATGGATAGCTAGTTTTTCCAGCACCATTTATTAAAGAGACTATCGTTCTTCCACTGAACATGTTTGGCCCCTTTATCAAAGAAAAGATGGTTGAGTGTGTTCACAGTTGTGGTTGTATCTTCTAGTCTATTCCACTGATCTTCAGATCTGTTTTGATTCCAGGACCATGTTGATTTTATTACAGTAGTTTTATAGTATAACTTCAAGTCAGGGATTGTGATGGCTCCTGCCTTGCATTTGCTGCTTAGAATTGCCTTTGCTATCCTAAGTCTCTTCTGGTTCCAGATGAATTTTAGGAGTGATTTCTCTAGATCTATGAGGTATGTTAGTGGTATTTTCATTGGGATTGCATTAAATCTGTGTAAAAATTTTGGGAGAATGGCCATTTTCACAATATTTATTCTTCCTATCCATGAATAAGGGATGTCCCTCCATTTTCTGAGGTCCTCTTCAATTTCTTTTTTCAGGGTGTTATAATTTTCCCTGTATAGTTCTTTTTCTTCTTTCATTAGATTAATTCCTAAGTATTTCATTGTTTTGGATGCTAGTGTGAAGGGTGTGGCTTCTCTTATTTCTCTCTTAGTGATTTTGTTGTTAGCATATAGGAATGCTATTGATTTTTGAGTATTGACTTTATATCCAGCTACATTGCTGAATTTATTTATTATATCTAGGAGTTTTTCACTAGAGTTTTGGGTGTCTTCTATGTAGGGTATGATGTTGTCTGCAAATAATGATAGTTTAACTTCCTCTTTTCCTATCTTTACTCCTTTTATTTCTCTCTCTTGTCTAATTGCTCTGGCTAGTATTTCCAGTACTATGTTGAATAGGAGCAGTGATAAGGAACATCCTTGTCTTGTGCCCAATTTTAAGGTAAAGGCTTTCAGTTTTTGGCCATTTAATATGATGCTGCCTGTTGGTTTGTCATAGATGGCCTTTATTGTATTGAGGTAAAGACCATCTATTCCAATTCTTTGTAAGGTTCTTATCATGAATGGATGTTGGATCTTTAAAAAGCTTTTTCTGCATCTATAGAAATGATTATGTGATTCTTACTTTTGGCTCTACTGATATGGTTGGTTACATTTATTGATTTACATGTGTTGAACCATCCCTGCATACCTGGGATGAATCTCACTTGGTCATGGTGTATAATCTTCTTGATCATTTGCTGTATCCTGTTTGCCAATATTTTATTGAGAATTTTTGTATCTCTGTTCATTAGGGAGATTGGCCTGTAGTGTTTTTGTTTTTTTTTTTAAGTTTGGTTTTTCTCAGGTTTTGGTAATAGAGTAATATTTGTTTCCAGGAATGACTTAGGGAGAATTGCTTCCCTTTCAATTTCACTGAAGAGTTTGAGGAGTGTCAGCATTAAGTCTTCATTGTATTTCTTGTAGAAATCTGCAGTGAATCCGTCTGGCCCTGGGTTCTTCTTTGTTGGTAAGGACTTTACTAGATTTTCATTGCATTAAGAGAAATTTATTTATTCAGCAGTTTTACATCTTTTTGACCCATCTTTGGTAGTTCAAATGCTTCTAGGAATCTGTCCATTTCTTCTGTGTTATGGAACCTATGAGAGTAGAGGTTTTCAAAATAGATGTTGATGATCTATATTTCCATAGAGTTGGTAGTGATTTCACCTTTTTCAATCTGTATTGCCTGAATTTGAGTCTTTTCTTTTCTTTTTTAAATTAGGTTGCCTGGAGGCTTATCAATTTTATTTATTCTTTCTCAAGAACCAATTCTTTGATTCATTGATTCTTTGTATTTTTTTTAGTCTCTATTACATTAATTTCTGTTATGATCCCTATAATTTTCACCCTTATTTTGGCTTTGGGCTTGGCTTGCTTTTGTTTTTCTAGCTGTTTGAGATGTAGTATCAGGTTGTTTATTTGTGTTCATTCTGTTTTCCTAATGTGGGAAATCAGTACCATAAATTTTCCCCTGAGTACTGCTTTCATTGCATCCCACAGATTCTGGTAATTTGTATTTGTATTTTCATTTGCTTGTAGATACTGTTTAATTTCTTCTTTAATTTCCTGTGTGACCCACTGATTGCTCAAGGGTTTATTCAATTTTCATGTGTTGTGGGGATTTTGCAGATTTTTTATCATAATTTCTAGTTTCATGGCACTATGATCCAACTACAGGAAATGGGATAATTTGAATTCTTTTGCATTTAGTTAAATATGTTCTATGGGCTAGTATATAGTCTGTTTTAGAGAATGTCCCATGTACTGCTGAGAAGAATGTATATTCTAATGTTGTTGTTTGGAACACTCTGTATATGTTTATCAAGTCCATTTGTTCACAGGTGTGATTCAATTCTGTTATTTCATTGGTGATTTTCTGTCTAGTTGATCTGTCCCTTTGTGTCAATGGCATGTTAAGGTGTCCTGTTATAATTGTGTTATTACTTACTTGATTTTTCATTTTTGTTAATATTTGCCTTGTATAGCTGGGTGCTCTGGTATTTGGTGCATATATATTTAAGATTGTTATCTCTTCTTCTTGAAGATTTCCCCTAACTAGTATGTAGTGACCTTCTTTATCTCTTCACACCCTTCTTGGTTTGAAGTTTATATTGTCTTCACACAGAATAGCTACCTCTGCTTTTTTTTTTTTTTAGTTCCTGTTGCATGAAGTATTGTTTTCCATCCTTGGACATTCAGTCTATGAATTTCCTTTTGGGTTATATGGGTTTCTTGTAGACAGCATATGGTTGCATGTTGTTTCTTGATCCATTCTGCCAGTCTGTTTCTTTTAATTGGTGAATTGAGGCCATTTGCATTAATAATATATATTAATATTATATATTAATATATAATGTTATATATTGCTTTATTGTTGGCATGTTATCTTTCTGCTGTTGTATCTTTATCTTTCCCTTCTGTTTAATTATCTGTCTTGCTTAGTGATTTTTTCCTATGTATATCTAGAATTTTGTCTTTGAGTATTGTTTGCAGGGTTGGTTTGGTGATCATGAAGTTCTTCAGCTGTTCTTTGTCATGGAAATATCTTATTTCTCCATCCATTTTGAAGGACAGTTTTTCAGGGTGCATCAGTCTGGGTTGGATGTCATTTTCCTTTAGGATCAGAAATATTTCACTCCATGCTTTTCTTGAGTTCATTGTTTGTGTTGAGAAGTCTGTTGTGATTCTGATAGGTTTTCCTTTATAGGTGATGTGTCTTTTCTCTCTAACAGCTTTTAATATTCTCTTCTTATGTTGGATTTCTGGGATGGTGATTATTATATGTCTGGGTGTAGTTTTATTTTGGTTATGGCTGTTTGGAGTTCTAATTGCTTCACTAATCTGAATGTCAGTTTCCATTCTCATGTTTGGGAAATTTTCAGATATTACTTCTGTAAATAGCCTCTTGATATCATTTGTGTTGCCCCCTTCTTTTTCATTTATCCCTATTAATCTTATGTTGTTTTTCTTTGCATCATCTTGCAACTGTTGAATTGTTATTTCCTGATTCCTTGTTATTTTTAAAAATATCTTTCCTTTCCTGTCCACTAGCTGCAATCTTATCTTTGAGGTCTGAAATTCTATCTTCACTTTCATTGAGGCAGTTTTGCCAACTTTCAATAGAATTTTTGATTTCTTATATATGTCTTTGAATCTGCTTCATGTATTCTGTTTGTTTCTTATACTGTTCATTCAGGGATTCTATCTTTTTTTGCTTTGTTCCTCTAATTTTTTAGCTGTGTCTTCTCTAGATTTGTTCACTATTTCTTTCACTACTTTTATTATTTCTTGTTTTACCTGGGAGATTATTTCTGATTTGTGTTCCTTCATAGTTTCCTGTACATGCTTCTTTATTTCAGTTGATATTATTTCAGGAGTTTGACTAGTGTTTTCTTCTATGTATATGGCTCCCAGGCATTCATGGGATGGACTGGAGGTTTTAGATTGCATTTTGTTCTTGTTTTCCGAGTTTCTGAAGGTTTTTATCATGAACATGTGTTGGACTTTATTGACAGCTTTTTGTGCATCTATTGATATGACCATGTGGTGTTTGTTTTTGGTTCTGTTGATACGGTGTATTACATTTATTGATTTGTGCATGTTAAACCATCCCTGAATTCCTGGACTGAATCCCATTTGGTCATGATGTATAATCTTCTTGAGTATTTGCTGCATTCTACTTGCCTGTTTTTATTGATAATCTTTGCATCAATGTTGTTTAGTTAGATTGGCCTATAGTTCTCCTTTTTGGTTGGGACTTTCTCTGGTTTTGGTATGAGAGTGATACTTGCCTCCAGGAATGCTTTAGGGAGGAGTGCATCCTTTTCAATTTCATTGAAGAGTTTAAGGAGTATTGGCATTAAATCTTCTCTAAATTTCTTGTAGAATTCAGCCATGAATACATCAGGATGTGAGCTTTTCTTTGTTGGTAAGTTTTTAACTACATTTTCAATTTCAATAGCTGATATTTTGTTATTCAAAATTGCTATGTCTTCTTGGTTGAGCTTTGGTAGTTCATATGTTTCTAGAACTCTATCCATTTCCTCTGCATTTTCCTCTCTATCACCTTTTGAATTTCGATGGGATCTGTTGTAATTTCCCCCTTTTCAGTCCTTATTGCATAAACTTGGGTTTTATCTTCCTTTTGTTTTATGAGGTTAGCTAGAGGTTTGTGAATTTTGTTTATTCTCTCAAAAAAACTAGCTTTTTGACTCATTAATTTTTTGTATTCTTTTTAGTTTCAATTGCATTGATTTTTGCATTTCAATTGCATTGATTTTAAACTTCACAATTTCCTCTCTTCTGTGAATTTTGGTTTTAACTTGCTCTTCTTTTTCTAGAAGCTTGAGATGAAGCATTATGTTGTTTATTTGTGCTCATTCTGTTTTCTTGATATAACTATTTATTGCTATATATTTCCCTTTTAAGACTGCTTTCATTGCATCCTACATGTTAAAGTATATTGTTTTTTCCACATTTTCATTGAATTGTCAGTATTGCTTTATTTCTTCTTTAATTTCATCTGTAGCCCACTGGTTGCTCAGAAGATTGTTATTTAGTTTCCATGTATTTATGCAGGTTTTGCAATTTTTTGCCATTTATTTCCAATTTCAATGTGCTGTGGTTAGATATTATGCATGGGATAATTTCAATACCTTTGCATTTACTTAAGAATGTTTTATAGGATAATATTTGGTCTATTTTGGAAAATGTCCCATGAGCAGCTGAGAAGAATGTTTTCTGATGTGGTTTGGTGGAACACTCTTTAAACATGTATTAAGTCCAATTGCTCACAGGTATGATTCAGTTCTATTATTTCCTTGCTCACTTTTTGTCTAGTTGATCTACCTTTTTGTGATAAGGTGGTGGTAAGGTCACCTGTTATAGCCGTGTTCTTGTGTATTTGGTTCTTCATGTCCATTAGTACCTGTCTTATATAGTTGGGTGCTCCTGTATTTAGTGCATATATATTTATAATTGTTAGTTCTTCCTCTTGAATTTTTCCACTAAGAAGTATGTAGTGACCTTCTCTATCTCTTTTAATCATTTTAGGTTGGAAGTTCACTTTGTCTGCAATTAGAATAGTTATCCCTGCTTTTTTTCTGGTTTCCTGTTGCGTGGAATACTGTTTTCCATCCTTTGACTTTTAATCTATGAGTTTCCTTTTGAGTCAGATGTTTTTCTTGTATACAGCATATTATGAGATCATGTTTCTTGATCCATTCTGTCAGTCTATTTGTTTTGGTAGGTGAATTGAGGCCATTTACATTTATGGATGTCACTGATATGTACTGGCTTGACTTTGCCATGTTATGTTCCAGTTGTGTGCTTTCTGCTTTTCCTATATTTAATTGCTTATCCTACATGGTGGTTTCTTTCTGTTTTTTGGGGGGTGATTGTGGTAGTTTTTATCTCTGTGTAGTATGTCTTTCAGTACTCTTTCTAGGGTTGGTTTGATGGATATGAATTTCTTCGGTTGTTCTTTGTCATGGAAGTATCTTGTTTCTCCATTAAATTTGAATGAAAGTTTTGCTGGGTACATCAGTCTGGGTTGAAAGTTGTTTTCTTTAAGTGCTTGAAATACCTTATGCCAAGCTCATCTTGACTTGAGGGTTAGTGCTGAGAAGTCTGCTGTGAATCTAATGGACTTTCCTTGATAGGTGAATTGTGTCTTTTCTCTAACAGATTTTAGTATTCTGTTTTTATGCTGCATGTCTGAGATGTTAATTATTATGTATCTGGGTGTGGATTTATGTTGATTATGACTGTTTGGCATTCAATATGCCTCACTTATCTGTATATCAGAATCTTTCCCCGTGTTGATAAATTTTCTTCTATTAATTCTGTGAATATTTTGGCTACGTCATTTGCATTAACTCCTGCCTCTTCACTGATGCCTATTAATCTTATATTTTTTTCCTCTTGGAATCATCTTGAAGCTGTTGGATTGTCACTTCATGCTGCTTTGTTATTTTTAGAAGTTCTATCCTTTCATGATCACTATCTGTGATCCTGTCCTCGAGGTCCTAAATCCTATCCTCAGCTTCATTTAAGTGGTTTTGCAAGCTTTGAATAGAATTTTTTGTTTCTTGGATGTCTCTTTCAGTTTGTTTCATGAATTCTGCATGTTTTCTATATTGTTCTTTCAAGGTTTCAATCAGTTTCCCATGCTCATGTACTTTTTTCTTGATTTCTTCTTTACTGTGCTCATCAACTCCTTTACTAAGCTTGTTATTTCTGTCTTTACATGGGAGGGTACTTCTAATTTGATTTCCTCTATATCCTTATGGAGTTGTTTTTTATTTCATTTGCTATCTTTTCAGAAGTTCCCAGTGTGTTACTTTTGCAGTCCTCTATTTCAATACCTGCTGCACTTGCTTCTGGTCGACTAGATGTTTGAGACTGCATTTTTCTTTTTTGTTTTCCCATTTTTACTTTGCCCAGTGTTTTCTGTGTGTAAGATGGGGTCACCCACACTCTTTTCAGACTCACCAAGGTCTTATATTTAGTTGGAGGGGGCTTTACTACTGGCCCTGTTTACCCACTGTACACCTCTATTTTAGAGGCATACTCAACACAGTGACACAGTTAATCTGCTATAGTCCAAGAGCTGCCTGAGAGCTGAATTCCAAAATTTTTCTGTGCACTGGGATTCTGCCAGAGTGTGTGGTCAGGGCCTGAGGCTGGAATCTGAGTCCTGCTCACTGCTTGGCATTCACTGGGCATGGCCAGGCTTGTCCCCCATCCCTGTGTGCTTCACGGGTGGTCTGGGATGCAGCTCGTGGTCTTATAGCTGGGGAGCAGGCTCAAAGACCCCTCTGTGAACTGGGATTCTGCCAAAGCATGCGGTGAGAGCCCAAAAACCAAGTTGTTTTTGTCTTTTTGAGACAGGGTCTCTCTATGCAGTTCTGGTAGAACTTGAGTGCACTTTGTAGCTCAGGCTGGTCTCGAACTTGCAACAATCCTCCTGTCTCAGCCTCCCAAGTGTTGGGATTATAGGCATGATCCACTATGCATGGCTTGCCCTATGGTTTCAATAATTAAATTTCAGATGGCTCAAACAGATTGGAATGTAGATAGTAACAAATGAGGAAAAAATTTGCATTTTACTTACTTTATAATATGGATGTAGGGTTTTCTAAGGAAAACACAGATCACAAGAGAGAAAAAGACTGTGAAATGTAACTATATAAGAAATATTTATGTATAATAAGAAAAAATATAAAAATAAAAACACAGGAAATAGATTATTTTGATTTATAAAGTTATCTTGAAAACTGGTAAGTTCATGACAGAGAAATATAAATACAAGTGTCTTTTTAAAATAGCAAAAGAATTCAACATTGTTTAAAACTAAAATTAAAGAAATTTTAATGTGGACAATTTTTGAATATTTTTTGACAAGGAGTTGAAGATATAGAGATGAGTGGAGAAGAATTAATTCTTATCTAATGGAGCATATATTTAATTAAGTCTTCTAATAACATGTATTATAAAAGCATGAACACACATAGAATACACAATTAAAATAGCAAATCATCCTTCAAAGCAGAAGAGTGCATGGTTGTCACAGATCTGAAGTGATCTGTAACAAACCCTTCAATAGCATGTGGGGGATGCATGGGCAGAGGGTGACGCCAGTTGCGTTGATCTCACAGAGAACCCTGGAGTTGGCGTGGGTTTTCATATCTGTCCTGTAATTTTTCTGGACTTGAAACTTCTAGTGTGGGCATTTACAGTCCTGCAAACAGTAGGAGTTGCAGTCTGCTTTAAAGAAAGTGCTCTGAACTTGGGGGAGACATTTCTGTTTGATCTCGGCAGTTCTGGGGGAAAGCCTCAGCTGCGGGCTGGGGGAAATGTGCAGCATTGATTCAGGAGCATCAGGCAAGTATGTGGCAGGGCCCCTGGCTTTGTGTGCAGTGGCTGAGGGAAGTGAATGCAAGGGTGTGACCACCACCTACTGCTGTGAAACTAGACAGCCTCAGTGGGAGATGGAAATAGTGCTAGATTGCCTGGAGCTCCCACGGAGCATGGGGTAAAGGAGGAATGAAAAAAGATGATATTAGATAAAAGCATTTCTAGAAATCATGCAGGGTCTCACAGGACTTGGGCTTTAACCTGTAGGCTGTGAGAAAGGCTTTGATCAGCATAGAGGCTGCTCTGATCCATGTGTTAAACTCTCACTTGGGCAAACATGGGGGCAGAACAGAGAGAGAAACAAAGGTAGCTATGAAGCTCAGGTAGGATGCTTTGGTAGGAGGTAGGTAAAGGATTGTTCCTTATCATCTGCTCTTTGGAGTAAATGGACAGGATCTGCCTTTGGAGGAATGAATATATATATATATATATATATATATATATATATATATATATATATATATATTTAGCATAGCACATAATAGGATAATAACCCTGTCTGTCATTCTGTCATTCTAGGGCACCAAAATGGCTCTTTCTTTCTCTGGGCCCCATTGATTTCTTCTTTCATTTCTGTCCCCAGTGTAGTTATCTGGGATAGCCAAAGATATGGGATGACCTCAGACCTAAAGGGTGACCATGAAACAATTTAATTTACCAATAAAATCAGTAGTCTAGGATACATTTATGCACTGGATCCATTGTGGGCTATAATATTCCAATATGTTATCTTCAGAGACTTGATTTTGACACAGAATAACATCAGTGGCGGTAAGGTGGCCTCTTGATAGAGATTAAGATGCTTAGTCCTTCAATAGGAAGCCTCAAGGACTTACTCCACTTCTATTTCTTGACTTTGGGGAGGGTAGAGATGGAATAAAAGTCACATCTCATGTGCATCAGAATCCTGTTATTTCAGATGATAAAGACAAACCAGGGCAGGATTGAAAGCACATACAGTTTATTACACAGCTAATAAATATGAAAAGGAATTAGCATTTGGGCTTCCTGATTCAATGTCAATGGTTTATTCATGATCTTATGGTATCTCGAAATCTTTTTGCTTTCACCAAAGATGTTGAACTGATAAAAATTGTGTTCTCAGTATTTTAGGCTATTGGTGGGAGATATCAGCCTTCTTTTTCACAAAGAAAACTTAGAGGAAGACATATAATTTAGGGGAATAAATTTAGGGACTTCAAGAGGAGGAATTAGGGTCTTTTCTGGGCCTTGTCACTCCAACTCCAGTGAATATGTCATTTTGCAAAATTATCTAAATTTCCAAGGAAACAAACTGAAAGAAGGAAGAAGCTGCACAGGGTGGCCTGTGTCCAGGTGGCAGTGACCTGAGGACAGCTACCTGTGATCTGTAACTGTGATCAATGCTTAGCTGAGCATCCACTGCCCATTGCTCACCTGTCCTGGAAGCTCACTTCCATGTTGGAAATGGGGTGCAGCAACCAAATTATTCACAAGAGCAAGACCTCTCTGATTAGAGCATCGAGGCAGTCTAGGGCCAGAGGGTGGCCATTGAGGTGGGACCAATGAGTTTTTGGGACAGAAAGAAACAAGGCTTGGTTCTGGATTAGCAAATGAGACTGGTGTGATCCAGGGGTGAAGGAGACAATAGAGTGGTCTGAGAATGCTCCCACACCTACTTCAAATGTTGCAAAGCTCTGTGCCCTCCCACTTACAGTTTGTCTTTCCAAAAACCATAGAGCTTGGTGTTCATGAGGAATCGAATCTATCAGCCATGCTATAGGGAGAGTGATCCCAAATAAACCACCCAAGGATGCAATGCAAGGTTCTAAATATTTTGTTTCATTGTGTTTATTGATTTTTTCTCTAAAATAAAAAAATTCAAAGCTAGTTCAGAAAGAAACTATAAAAATCAGAAGAAATTACTGACAATGAGACTAAAAAGAAAAACACAAAATATCAGTGAATCAAATAGTTCTTCAAAGGATAAACATGCAAAAAGAAAAGTCAGCCAAAATTATTAAAAAGGAAAAACTGACATCAATGAAATTAGACCTGAAAAAGGCAAAATTACAATGGGTAATAATAAAATACTGAGGTTTATGAGAAACTGTTTCAGAAACTTATATTCAAATAAATTGGAGAACCTTGAAGAAATGAAATTTCAAGACATATGAATCACTATAATTGAATAAAGAAGATATAAATACCTGAACACTTCAATAATAAACAATGAATTAGAACCAGTAATAAAAACCTAGCAACTAAAAGAAGCCCAGAGCACATAGTGGATTCATTACAATTTTCTTAGAATATCAGGGATGATCAAAAGCCAAAACTCTTCAAACTGTCCTATGAAATTGAAAGAGAACCCAATTTATCCCTGGAAGCTAGCAATACTGATATCAAAGTTGGATAGAAATTTAATAGGAAAAAGAAAACTACAGAGCCATTTCTTTAAAAAGTAAAGATGCCAAAAAAAAAAAAATCCTAATCAAGACACTGGCAAACAGAATTCAACAAATCATTAAAAAGACTATACATCATTACCAAGTTGGCTTCATCCCAGGGATGCAAAAATGGTTCAAGGCACGTAAATAAGAAAATGTAAGAAATCAGATAAACAGAAGCAAACACAAAAACTCCATACCATATCAATTGATCATGTCAATAGATCCAGAAGAAGCCTTTGATAAAACCCAACATCTATTCAAGATAAAGCTGATGAAAATAGATATAGAAGGGTCTAATGTTGAACTGATTTTTATGACAATCTCACTAATAGAAAAAAAATTAAAAGCAATTGCTCTAAAATTAGGATCTAGAGAAGGTTGTCCACTCTCACCACTCCTGATCAATGCAGTACTCAAAACTTTAGCTAGAGCAGTCAAGCAAGAGAAAGAAATAAAACGGATAGACACAATAAAAGAAAGGTCAAACTATTTTTATTTGTGGGTGACAGAATCCTTTATATAGAAGACCCACAAAAACTCTACTACAAGACTCTCTGAACTAATAAATTCATCAAAGTAGCAGGATATAAAATAAGCACACAAAAGGCAGTAGAATTCTTGTATATTAGCAATGGAACCACTGAGGAAGAAATCAGGAAAATTATTTACACTAACTTCAAAAAATTAAATACCTAGGAATTAACCTAATGAAGGAAGTAAAAAAACCCTCTATAATGAAAATTGTAATACTCTGAAAACAGAGATCAAAGGGGATATGAGAAAATGGAACAACATCCCAGTAAGTCCTGTTCCACGATAGGCAGAACCAACATTGTCAAATCGTCATGATACCAAAAGCGATACATAGATTGAATGCAATTACAAACAAAAAACCAAAAGTATTCTTCACAGAACTGGAAGAAACATTCCTAAAATTTATATAAAACCAGAAATGACTCAGAATAACCAAAGCATTCCTGATCAACAAGAGCAAGGCAGATGGCATCAGAATCCCAGATTTCAAGCTAAATTTTAAAGCTACAATGACAAAGACAGCATAATACTGACACAAAACCAGACATGTTGATCATGGAACAAAATCAGGAATGAAGAAACAACCACACACAACTTCAACCATTTGAACTTTGACAGAGGGACCAAAAACCTATGCTAAAGAAAAGAAAAATAGCTTCTTTAACAAATAGTTTAGGGGAAACTGGTTATCCATATGTGTAAGACAAGAACCATATCCCTCATTCTGTGCTAAAAACAAATCAAAACTAATTAAAGACCTAGAAGTAAAAATCTAATCTTTGAGAAGATAAAATAGGTAAAGCTCTTGAAGACACAGGCATAGTCAAGGACTTTCCAAATAGAACTTCAATGGCACGAGGAATAACACAATCCACAAATAGGGTTGTAACAAATTGAAAAGTTACTGCACAGTAAAAGTAATAATAGAGTAAACGGTGATAATCTACAGAATGGAAACTTTTTTGTCAGCTACTTCTCTGATAAGTAACTAATAGAATATACAAATAGCTCAAAAAATAGACCCACACCCTCAGATAAAAATTTCTGGTCAATTCAAATGAATAAGCACTTGTCCAAAGGAAAAAAAAAATGTTACATATGGCCTGTAAATATATGGAAAACTGCTCAGAATCTTCAACCATTAGTAAAATGCAAATAAGACAACACTAAGATTTCATTTTGCTACAGAAAGAATGGCTCCCATCAAGAATTTAAAACAAGGATTCCGCAACTCTGCATCATGTTGGAACTTTGGGCACTGGAGAACAGGTGGCCTACTCGCCGCCCTGGTGAGCAGCTGGGGGCATGGCAAGCCACTGGCACACCAGGGCGAGAACTATTAGCGACTCCTAAGCTCTGCATCATGTTGGAACTTTGGGTGCTGGGAGATAAGGCGGCCTATTGGCCACCCTGGTAAGCAGCTGGGGCCCTGCCGGTGCGTGGGCTAAGAATCAGACATTGATCCCGCACCCCCCACTGTTAGCAAGTAAGCACCAACAGTCTGAGTAACTTTTTGGAGGATGAATGTATACAGCTTGACAAGTAAGGGGGATTTCCTTCTACCATCTTTTTGAAGGCAAATATTTTTATCACTGTTTTGTTCAGTTTTGAGTAATGGTACTGCTTTATTCCATAATCCTTTTTTAAAAGTTCAATTTTTCCTTCCATTTTCCTCTACCTGATTGAAAGAACAGCTAATGTGAACAAAATGGGCTGTACTATTAAGCCCATTGCTTGTGTCCTGGTGACCTGCTCTGAGGTTCTGTGGTAGTTTTATTGCAGTGCGGTCGCATGGGTTTGTTCTATCTTGTTCTGCTGTATTTTGCTACCTTAAAAAAAAAGTAGATAAGAAAGTAACAAAATGCCTCCAAAAATCTCTCAACTCCACCAAAGCTGATCCATGGATCATGGATGAGGAGAAACTCAAAAATAAGGCAACAGAATTATATAAGGTGATTAAAAGTATAATAACAACAACAAAACAAATCAGTAAGGTACTGAGCAGCCTGAAACAGGATATAACTAAGCAGATAATGGACTTAAAAAGTAAAAAGAGGAAAAGAAAGCACTCTAGAGGATATGGCTGCATGTATGTTTAAGTGTGTAGGATTGATAAACATGTTGCTAAGTTGTTACTGGATCATTGAACTTCTTTGCAGTCTCACTGTTTGACTGTCCACTTTGTATGCTTTAATTTTGTAACTTTAACAACTAGGTCTAAGAAGACAATATGTAATTTATCAACTAGTGATTTCTTACTCTTTTTTTTCCTGAAATTCTGTATTATTTCTACCCCTTTTTCTGTTTTGCATTTTTTTCTCTTTAAATAAAATTTTTAAAAAAAGAATTTAAAACAAGAAATGCTAGAGAAATTGTTGAGAAAAAGAAACCTTTGTACATTATTGATGATAATATTGATGAGTACAACTACTATGGAAATCAGTATGGAGATTCTTCAAGAAAACTAAAAATAGACATTCCATTTGACCCTATGCATCTTCTGGGTAACTTCCTGAAAATGTTAAAAACATCATATTACAAGACACATATACCTATGCTTATGGAAGAAGAACTCAGATCTTTAAAATCTTGGAAGTGATCTAAATGCCTATCAACAGATGGATGGTTAAAGAAAATGTGGTATGTAAGAGTCTGTCAAAAAACAAAAAAGGGTGCACACTTTAACTGTTCTGGAAAAATAAATGTCTGAAAGTTAATGTCTACCATCATAAGCACCTCTTATAATTGAAGCGGCCAAAGTAACTTATATTAATCTTATGATGCCTCAATAATTTCAGTATTAAAATACATATACAAGTTTTTCTTTTCTATGTTTTAAAAAATTTTATTTTAAAGAAAATAAAACAAAAGAGAACAGAACAAAGCAGATCAGAACAGAACAATGTAAGCAACAGAGCACTTCACAACAAGACAACTGGATATTAACAGTAGCTCCCATAATGTCTCTTTCTTTGAAATAGTTGAGCATAGCTTCACACACAATAATATCAACATAACAAAATAGTATAAAACCATTCAAGAGAATGAAAGTATTACAGGGCATTTTGAAACAAATAACAGAAAATGAACAATGGCTACTATAATATCTCATTTTCCATAAAAATTTGTTTATACTATCACACATATTACTTCATTCATTAGATTAATTCCAGGAATTTCATTTTTTGTGTGAAGGATGTGGCTTCTTGTATTTCTCTCTCAGTGATTTTGTTGTTAGTGTATAGAAATGCTATTGATTTTTGTGTATTGACTTTGTATCCAGCTACATTGCTGAATTTATGTATTATACCTAGGAGTCTTTCAATGGAGTTTTGGGGGTCTTTTATGTAGAGTATCATGTCTTCTGCAAATAATGATAATTTAACTTCCTTCTTTCCAATCTTTACTCCTTTTATTTCTCTCTCTCTTGTCTAATTTCTCTGGCTAGTATTTCTAGTACTATGTTGAATAGGAGCAGTGAAAAGGGACATCCTTGTCTTGTGCCTGATTTCAAGGTAAAGGTTTTCAGCTTTTGGCCATTTAATATGATGCTGGCTGTTGGTTTGTTGCAGATGGCCTTTATCATACTGAGGTAAAGACCACCTATTCCAATTCTCTGTAAGGTTCTTATCATGCATGAGTGTTGGATCTTATTAAAAGCTTTTTCGGCATCTATAGAAATGATCATGTGATTCTTACTTTTGGCTATATTGATATGGTGGATTACCTTTATTGATTTAGATATGTTGAACCATCCCTGCATCCCTGGAGTGAATCCCACTTGGTCATGGTGTATAATCTTGATGATTTGCTGCATCCTGTTTGCCAATATTTTATTGAGAATTTTTACATCTATGTTCATTAGGGAGATTAGCCTATAGTTCTGTTTTTTTTGTTTTTTTAAGTTGGGTCTTTCTCAGGTTTTGGGACTAGAGTAATGTTTGCTTCCAGGAATGACTTAGGGAGAATTGCTTCCCTTGTGATTTCATTGAAGAGTTTGAGGAGTGTCAGCATTAAGTCTTCTTGTATTTCTTGTAGAATTCCACAGTGAATCCATCTGGGCCTGGGCTCTTCTTTCTTGGTAAGGACTTAATTACATTTTCAATTTCATTAATAGAAATTGGATTATTCAGCAGTTTTACATCTTCTAGTTTTGGTAGTTCATATGTTTCTAGGAATCTGTCCATTTCTCCTGTGTTATTGAACCTATGAGAGTAGAAGTTTTTGAAATAGGTGCTGATGATCTTCTATATTTCCACAGAGTCAGTAGTGATTTCACCTTTTTCACTCATTGCATGAATTTGAATTTTTTCTTTCCTTTTTTTAATAAGGTTGGCTAGGGGTTTATCAATTTTATTTCTTCTTTCAAAGAACCAACTCTGAGTCATTGATTCTTTGTGTTGTTTTCTTAGTCTCTATTGCATTAATTTCTTCTCTGATCCTTATAATTTCCTCCCTTCTTTTGCCTTTGGGCTTGGCTTGCTCTTCTTTTGCTACTTGATTGAGGTGTAGTATCAGGTTCTTTATTTGTGTTAGTTCTGTTTTCCTGATGCAGGAACTCAGTGCAATAAACTTTCCTCTGAGTACTGCTTTCATTGCATCCCACAGATTCTGGTAATTTGTATTTGTATTTTCTTTTCCTTATAGATATTGTTTAATTTCCTCTGTGACTCACTGATTGCTCAAGAGTGTATTATTCAATTTCCATGTGTTTGTGAGGTTTGTGCAGTTTCTTTTATCATTAATTTCTAGTTTCATGGTGCTATGATCTGATAACATACATGGGATAATTTGAATCCTTTTGCATTTACTTAAATATGTTCTGTGGGCTAGTACATGATCTATTTTAGAGAATGTCCCATGTTCCACTGAGAAGAATGTATATTCTGATGTTGTTGGATGGAATACTCTATATATGTCTCTCAAGTCCATTTGTTCACAGGTGTGATTTAGTTCTGTTATCTCTTTGCTGATTTTCTGTCTAGTTGATTTGTCCCTTTGTGTCATGGTGTGTTAAGGTCTCTTGTTATAATTGTGTTATTGCTTATTTGATTTTTCATTTCTGTTAATACTTGCTTTGTGTTGGAATTTCATGCATATTTTTTTAAGATTGCTATCTTCCTCTTGATGTTTTCCCCTAAGGGGTAGGTAGTGACCTTCTTTATCTCTTTGGATCATTCTTGGTTTGAATTTCACATTGTCTGCAAAGAGCGTAGCTATCCCCGCTTTTTTGGGGGAGGGGTTCCTGTTGCATGAAGTATTGTTTTCCATCCTTGGACTTTCAGTCTATGAGTTTCCTTTTAGGTTAGATGGGTTTCTTGTAGACAGCATATGGTTGGATGTTGTTTCTTGGTCCATTCTGCCAGTCTGTTTCTTTTAATTGGTGAATTGAGGCCATTTACATGGATGGTTATAACTGATATATATATCAGTTATAAATATATATATTGGTTTATTGTTGACATGTTATCTTTATGTTGGTGTATGTTTACTTTTCCATTATGTTTAATTGTTGCCTTGCTTAGTGGTTTTTTTCCTATGTGTATCTAGAATGTCTTTGAGTATTCTTTGCAGGATTGGTTTGGTAATCATGAAGTTCTTCAGCTGTTCTTTATCATGGAAGTATCTTATTTCTCCTTCCATTTTGAAGGGCAGTTTTGTAGGGTAAATCAGTCTGGTTTGGAAGTCATTATCCTTTAGGATCTGAAATACTTCAGTCCATGCTCTTCTTGACCTCATTTGTGTTGAGAAGTCTACTGTGATTCTGATAGGCTTTCTTTTATAGGTGATCTGTCTCTCCTCTCTAGCAGCTTTTAATATTTTGTTCTTATGTTGGATTTTGGGGATGGTGATTTTTATATGTCTGGGTGTAGTTTTATTTTGGTTATGGCTAACTGGGGTTCTATATGCTTCACTAATCCATATGTCAGTTTCCATTCTCATATTTGGGAAGTTTTCAGCTATTACTTCTGTAAATGGCCTCTTGATACAATTTGCATTGTCCCCTTCTTTTTCGTTTATCTCTATTAATCTTATGTTGTTTTTCTTTGCATCATCTTGCCACTGTTTAATTGTTATTTCCTGATTCCTTCTTATTTTTAAAAGATATCTCCTTTCCTGTTCACTAGATGCAATCTTGTCTTTGAGATCTGAAATTCTATCTTCACTTTCATTGAGGCAGTTTTGGTAATTTTCAGTAGAATTTTTGATTTCCTGCATATATCTGTTTCATGCATTCTGTTTGTTTCTTATACTATTCATTCAGGGATTCTATCTTTTTGCATTGTTCCTCCAATTTTATAGCTGTGTTTTCTTTAGATGTGTTCAGCATTTCTTTCAGTACTTTTATCATTTCTTCTTTTACCTAGGAGATTATTTCTGATTTGAGTTCCTCTATAGCTTCCCAGAGTTGCTTCTTTATTTCATTTGATATCATTTCAGGCCTTCTAGGTGTATGACTTATATTTTTTTCTATTTATGTGGCTCTTAGGCTTTCTTGGGATTGGTTGGAGGTTTGAGATTGCATTTTGGTCTTTTGTGTTGTCATTTTCCTATATTTCTGTGTTTAAAGTGATGTTCCAAAGCTTGCCTCTAGTGTGTTGGAAATAACCTCCTGCGCCCTTGGCTCCTGGGACTTGGGAGGCTTTGGCTCCCCAGATTGAAAGAAGGTCAGTACGTGTGGTCCAGTCAGTCTCCTGAAAGCTTCTGAGCCTGGCCCAATGTTTTAGTGGGCTGTGTGGGCACTTAACTGCTGGGATGAATGGTTTTAAACTCTCCCTAGGCCACTACTGGCACTCTGGAACTTCTCTTTTCCTTATTGTTGTAGTCAGTATTTGCAAAAGCAATAGATTTAATGCAGGACACAGGTATTTACAAGATTCGTTGATCATGTCCACTCACAGCCAAATTTAAAAGAGTTCAAGAGATATGTGTGAACACTACAGATTCAAAGAATCCAGATAAAGCTCTGGAGCCCACAGCAATTCCATTATGAGTTTTTATCAGGAGGTTGAGGAATCTGCCATGGAAGACTTAAGGGTCTGTACCAGAAAGCCCAGAGCCTGCTTCTGAAAGGTTCAGTTTGAGCTGAAAACCAGGAATGAAGCAAAAGGCAAAGGCAAAGACCAGAGCTCTTCCCAAGTGAACAGCATCTCTCCTGCTGAAGGTGCTGAATGTGAAGGTGAAGACTGGAGGTCAGAGAACAGCTGAAACCCCTCTGAAGAAAAGCAGCTGGAATGAAACTCTTCCAAGGGGAATCAGCATGAAATCCTTCTCTCCCGTTCTCTATTTATGCTGCTCTGACAACAAGCCTCCTAAAGGGAGCCTCCTACATGCAGAACCATGCTGACTCAACTCAGCCAGGCATTCCCACCCAAGCTGTAAATCAACCAATTCACCACCACACTGATGTATACTTTTTTGGTTTTTTGGTGGACTCTGTGTACAATAGAGTACTACTGAGCCATATTACACAACAAGTTTGAGTCTTTTGTAGGAAAATGGATGCTAAGTGACATAAATCAGAAACAGAAAGTTATATAACACATGGTTTCTCTTATATGAGAAACTCAAAATATAGATAATTTAAAGGAAAAATAAAAGATAAGAAACAGGGGGGTAGCATTTATGCAGATAGGGATTTGCGATACATGGACAAAAGGAGGAAGAAAGGAAGGGAAGTAAAGGAACTACTATAATTTGCATAGATTTCAATTGACCAAAACGAAAGTGATTATTTTGTATTACAAACATTCCAATTAAAAAAAAAAAAGGAAAATTGGGTATCCACCGTGGGAGACCCTGGGACTAGGAAATCTTTTTTTCTCCTGTGTTTTACAAACTCTGAAATTGTAATAAAATTTACTACTGACAAACACATTCAGATGGGACCAGAAGATCCATCTGTTGGTGTATCCATCTTTAAATACCAATATATACTCATTGAAAATTAAAATTTGCACTTATGTTCATAAGAGATATAGGTTTACAGACTTCTTTTCTTGATACATCAGGTGTCAGGAAGATTCTGACCTTATAAAGTGAACTGGGAAGTGCAAACTTCTCAATTAATTTTTTGGTAGATTTTGCATAGGATTGAGATTATTGCTTTCTTTAATATTTGATAGAACACACCAGTAAAGCCATTTGGATATGGATACGAGTTTTCCACATGAAAGATTTTAAACTATGAAGTGAGTATATTTAGCTTATTTAGGTATGCTCAATTGTATTTATTTTTTAGTTAATTTGGATAATTTTTTATCTTTTAAAAGTTTTTACATTTTTTTCACACTTATCAATGGATTTCCCTTTAAGGTGTTGTATTCTGTCTTTTTTCCCATTTAAAATGAAAACTAAACTTTGTCCCTCTAGTTCATAATAGGTTGGGGAAAAAAAGAGTTCTCATCTATGTAGTCATAAGAACTGTATGAGGCAGAATTTAGTGACCATGAAGAGCAATAGCTTCAGTGCAGCAACATCTTGGTGTGGAAACTGCAACTTTAAAAATTCATTCTTTAAGTATGTAATTATAAATGTTTCAGAATATTTATGACATCATTTTTCATAATGAAAGTGAAAATAATTTCTAAATTTGGTCAATAGAGAATGAGCTAATAAGAATTAGACATCTATATAGTTGAATATTATTGAAGAAAAAAAGGTAGGACAGCATGTGTTCACATGGAAAGGTGCATTTCTTACATTACTGAAAGTGAGAGGAAAACTTGTTAAAAAGAATTTTCACAGAATTTTCTTTAAAAATACAGGTGCCCAGAAAATGTTAAAATTCAATGGCAAAGTTCTTAGGCTGAGGCAAATTAAGAAATTAGGAAGGAAGATTATTCCTAATTTATACACTTAGTTACCACGTGACAGTCTCAGATTTAACAGGGATACCTAAAGTGAAAACCCAAACCAGAAAAATATTTCACAGCTTTCACTTTTCCAGCAAGGAGTAGATTTCTGATTTTCATTTTGCTGATTCTTCCAGATTGTGAAGGTAGATACCTGCTCAGGTTCCATTCTTTTCTTCCCACTCTACGGGGCCTGGCTGGTAAGCAAGGACATGCCACAGAAAAAAGTGACTGCAACAACCTTGCTCAAATGCACACAGATGCAAATGTGCTCAGAAAAGAGAAAGACTGAGACGCTGCACAGTGAGGGGTTGTTAGGCTTTGAGGTACAGCATCCCAGAGGGTCCGCAGCACCAGGACCAGCAGCCTCTGTGAAGCAAGTGGAGGAGTTATCAGGATTCCTGGGTGATTTATCGTAAAGGACTGAGACCTCCATGCTGGTTTTGAGTGACGCTGATCCATGCTTTACAGGCTAATTGTGGTGTTGCCTGTTGGAGGAAGGAACTGGTTTTGGCTGTAAAGAACTAAGTTGCTTCATGGAAGAGCCTGAGACCAAGAGGAGAGAAGATGAATAGCTCAGAGTTGGACACACTTGGAAATCTAGACCTGCTATCTTGCAGAAGGCAGCCTTGAAGTTAAAAATCCCCCAACTGAGAAGTTTTTGACTTTCTCACTATGTAAAAACTTTCAGAAGTTCTACAATTTAATTGACCAAAAGAAAAAAATAACTAAAACTTTTTTTTCCCACTCTCTTCATCGAATTGATTGCTTAGGGACTCCCTGACTGTGAGATCATGGAGAAGTGGCATCTCAGGGACAAAGTCCCTTTAGGAAAGAGAAGGCAAAGAAATGGAGAGAACTAGAGACACTCACTTTACGCAACATAGTTACTACTGGGGTTCTCCCTAAACTCTTATGAGGACAGTGTCCTTTACACCATGAATAGGGGACAGCAACATCTTCCACACGGGAGTTGGTCTCAACTAAGCCCAAAGAAAATGAGAATGGGAGACGAAGCTCCTCTATATTGGTGAGTCCCTTCTCAAGGGTTCTCCTCTGTGAAGGAGTGGGGAGGAGGGCTCAGGATGGGCAGTTCAGGGCCTGTATGCCTTTTGGAGTCAGGATACTAGGGCTGGGAGAGGGCTAAGGGAGCAGCAGAGTGGACTGGCTCTGCCCTGTGTCCCTCCAGCACAGCACTGGGACCCTTCAGCAGTACACTGGTCCTACACTGGACACATGCAACTCTATCACATTAGTGGCCCTCCTCATCTTCTTTCCTCTCCTCTTCCTCCTCCTTCTTGGATGACGTTGTGATGGCTTGTGTTGAGATGTCCCTCCAAAGCCTCATGCAGTTGCAAGTGGGGCTTTTTACAGAATGGATAAATCTAGGGCGCGTGATAGATTCATGGTGCAATGTTAGGAGTAAGGGTGCTAGAATTAAGGATGTGTGAATACGACATCTATCCACTGATTGAGTTCACACTGATCTAATCCCGGGAGCCCAAACGCAACACAAGGAACAGAAAGAGCCTTGTTCTGCCCCGTCCTGCTCACTTTGCTACCTTCTGCCTGCAATGAACTTATCTCCTCTGACGCCTGCCTGCCATCCCTCCTGCCTTGAGACCAGCCATGTGTGGACTAAAACTTCTACAGACTGTGAGCTAAATCAGCCTTTCTCCTTAAACTTTAAGTGTCAAATACTTTGTATTAGCAACTAAGGCAGATGCAAATCCGTAATTTTAAAATATTCATATAGGTTTATGGTAGGCAATAAATACATCCATTGTGAGGAATTGTTACATACACATGTTGCATCCTGATCCTCTTTACTTCCCCTTGCCTTCTTCTTGCCTTATCCCATCATCTCCAGATCTTCTTCCTATCTCCACCAAGTCTATCTCCTCATTTCATAAGTTTTATTTTTTATTGTGCGCTTTAAATTCTGTACATTTTGAGTTTCTCATATAAAGGAAACCATGTCATAGTTAACCCATTGCTTCTGAATCACTTCACTTATCATGTGGATTCAAGGTGCATCCATCTTCCCACAAATGACTCAAAGAGCCTCCTGCTTTCTCACTTTTCTTTATTTAGTGATAGTTAATTCTAGATTGTGGGAAACTAGAACACCAAATTCTCTTACCAATTTCATCCTTTAACTCTGATTAACTCTTGGGAAAATACCCATAGAGAAGTAAAAAGAGTTGCATTTTAAAGGGAAGGGAAAAAAAGAAAGTGATAAACTGAGGTATGAAGAAAAACCAAGGAGACTAGAGCAGAGGTGGACCTTGGTGGACGTGGCTGTGACATTCAGTCTCATTCAGTCATTATCATACATCTGTGCATTCATGACCTACCAAAAATTTTCAGCACTACTTCTTTAGTCCAAGAAAGAAATATATATTTAAATATTTATATATAAAATTTAAATATATAAATATATATTCACATATATACTTGTACACAATATCTATATCTATATCTATCTATCTATCTATCTATCTATCTATCTATCTATCTATATCCCAGTCTTAGAATACAAGTATAAAGAAGACATACTTTATCTCATAGAATTCACCTAAAAATATCACAAGTGAAACATAATGTAAATGTCATAACCCTCTTCCTTGATTTATTTTCTCCCCATGCAATGATTAATAAGCTCATTTATTATGTATTATATTTTCTTTTCTTGAGTGTGTACTAACCTTAGTTAAAGTTCACAGTGTAAGGATTTTTGTTTGATCAGTTCATGACTACATTTGTTTAGCATTAAACAAAGGAATGAGATCAACCATTAGCCATATGCTACCAGGTAATGGCAAGTGCTGTGAGAAATGAACTCCAGCAATGAGCATGCTCTCTCTCCGTGCACTACCATGATATTAAGCAGTGGAAGTCAAGGTTCCATGCTGTGCACAACATCTAAAATTCTTTAATGTGTCCTGTGTACACTATTTTAGGAGGAAGTCAGACAAACCAAGACCAGAAGGTCCTGATTGTCAGAACCTCAAACCTGATCGATAGGGAGGGTATTACCCTTTTTCCCTAAGAGAAGAAACACTCAGTGGGGAACACGATAGGGAACCTTGTCCTCACCCTGACAGAAAAGAAGTATCTTCACCTACTCAAGAACTACCACCTCTGCATGAGCTGAAAGCCTCTTTTACCAATCAAGGTGATAATACTCAGCAATATTAAGTACAGCACACAAACCACAGAGCATGCTACCCTAAAACCAGGTTGGGAATAAGTCCTTATCCTAATCCTAGTTTTCCCTCTTTCTGTCTTGAGACCAGGACCATGTGGAATGAAGCTAACTTCCTTTGGATCACCAGGTGTCAAGAGGAGCTGAAGCAAACAAAGTGATGAACAATCACTCTAGTGCCACTGAATTCTGCCTGTTGGGCTTCCCTGGGTCTCAAGAACTACATCACATTCTTTTTGTTATATTCTTTTTCTTGTATTCAGTGACGTTACTGGGAAACACAGTGATCATCGTGATTGTCTGTGTTGATAAACGTCTGCAGTCTCCCATGTATTTCTTCCTTGGCCACCTTTCTCTCCTCGAGACCCTGATCACATCTGTAATTGTTCCTGTGATGCTTTGGGGTCTGCTGCTCCCCAGGTTCCAAACAATATCTCTGAATGGGTGTGTGACCCAGCTCTTCCTGT
>PVLA01008971.1:0-81474 GCA_004027455.1 Hydrochoerus hydrochaeris
TTTTGGTTTTATTACACTTGTTCTTATTTACTTTTTACACTAGAGACACAATATGATATTTATAAATATGATTCTTATTTATTTCACTAATGAGGATAGTCTCAAGTTGTCTCCATTTGCCTATGAAGGCCTCAAGAGACTTCTCATGTCTATCAATATTTGTTAGTTATATAGTTGTTATATAGTTGGGTGCTCCTGTATTTGGTGCATATGCATTTATGATTGTTATCTCTTCCTCTTGAATTTTTTCCCTAACCAGTATCCCTTTTAATCATTCTCAGTTTCAAGTTCATATTGTCTACAAATCAAATTGTAGTCCCTGCTTTTTTTTCTGGGTTCCTGTCACAAGGAGTATTGTTTTCCATCCTTTGACTTTTAATGTATGAGTTTCTTAGTTAAATGTGTTTCTTTCATACAGCATATTGTTGGCTGTTTTTTCTTGATCCATTCTGCTAGTCTGATTCTTTTGTTTGGTGAATTGAGGCCATTTACATTGATGATTATAACTGATATGTATTGGCTTGGCTTTGTCATGTTATTTTCCTGCCGTTGATTCCTATTTTCCCCTCTGTTTATTTGGTTTCTTTTTGTTGTTGTTCTTGGAATTGTGTTTATTTTTATCTTTGTCTAGAATATCTTCCAGTACCCTTTCTAGTGTTAGTTTGGTGGTCATGAGTTTCACTAGGTGTTGTCATGAAAGTATCTTATTTACCTATTAATTTTGAAAGAGAGTTTTGCATGATGCCACATTCTGCGCAGTTCTCAGTGTTCCAGAGTGAAGATGGTAAGAGGATGGAGAAATAAGGACAAGAATTGGAATACAGAAAACTGAGGCTGTATTGGAGCCCTCTCTCCTGATGGAAAGTAAGGAAGGAAAAAAAAGGAAGAGGACAGAAGATCCAATTGCTGCAGGGCATTTATTGATACATTTGGGAGGTTGAATATTGACACCTCTATGTAATAGCTTATTCATGTGTCTTTCCTCAGGGACTCTGTGTTATTGAGACTAGAGCATCTTTTTCATGTGACTTGCCTCAGGCACTCTGTGTTCTTTAGGCTGGCCTTGCTCCAGCCCCCACAGGTGATTGATCTACTTCAGCTGCTCCCCACAGCAAGGTCAGTCTGGGTTAGAAGTTGTTTTCTTTCAGGACTTGAAATACTTCAAGTTCTTTTTGACTTGAGAGTTTGTGTTGAGAAATTTGGTATATGCACATACTGAATAAACCATTATATGTATTTGTTAAAGCTGGGTTATCTTTAGAACTTAAATATTTGAAAGTGATACCTTGTATTATCATACTCAATGTATTTCTGAGTTTAAGTGATAAAAACCTTGTTTTCAGGTTATTTGCTCTTTTCGTGTTTGGCCTTTTCAATAGTACCCCTAGAAATGTTACGCTATGACTCTTGTAGCACATACACAAGAGATTCTCTTGGGCACGTTATCTATGAATGTAATTACTGGACTAGAGGGTAACAAATGGTAAAAGGAGAGCATACAAGGCTTATTTCCAGAGATTGTTCCATTCATTTTACATTTGTTTTGCCCTCAACATCAGTGTACAGGAAAGCTTGTTGTTTTCCTGCTTCTCCAATGCTTAATATTTTTCAGACTTAAGATTGCTGATTGAATGGTCTAACATAATGTCTCTTATGATCGTTTAAGAAAATTTTAAAAACTGAAGTAGAATTTTCAATTTTACAATAATGTACAGAGTTTGAATACATAGTTCAATGAGATTTGACAATTGCATATACTCATGTAATCACTCTTCCGTAAAAATTAAGACATTTAATCACCTTTTAACTTTCTTTGGGTTCCTTCCTTGACAGCTTTTCCCTCACCAAAAGGAACCACTGCCAGCTGACCAGTTGAGGTTTGTTAATCTGAGTTTGACTTCTATTACATTAATTTTCTTCTTTGGGGGCAGTATCACAGTGTCTTGATTATAGTGGTTTTTTGTTTTTGTTTTGTTTTGTTTTGTTGGTACTGGGAATTGAACTCACATCCTCACCCTTGCCAGGCAGGTGCTTATACTACTGAGCTGGCTTATACTAATCCCTGGCTTGATTATGATAGGTTTTAAATACATTCTGAAGTCAGGTAGTATGTTGTCTTAATTTTGTTTTTTAAAGATTTGTTTTGACTATTCCTTTATGTTTTCACGTGAATTTTGTAATAAACTTTTCCTTATAAATGTAAAGATCAGCTTTTCATTTTCTACAGAGTAGTCTGAAGTGTTCACTCCATAGATCAATTTCAGGAGAAAGATAGCCTATGAATATTGTATCTCTTTTTCCCCTTATTTTGTTGTCTTTAGAGTTTTAGAGCCAAGATAGTTTCCATTGCATGTCTGATGCTGTTATAATGACATTTTAAAGTGCTTTATTCAAGAGATAGAATTATATATATATATATATATACATATATATATACATATACATATATATATATATATACACACACACACACATACAATGAATATCAGTGCACCCAACTATGTGAAACAAATATTAATGGACATGAAAAATCAAATAAATACTAATACAATTCTTTTGGGGGTCTCAATACCCCACTATCACAAAGACAGATAAACTAGGCAAAAAGTCAGCATTGAACTATTAGAACTGAACCAAACTTTTGAACAAATGGACTTAGTAGATGTCTACAGTGTTCCACCCCATAGCATCAGAATGCACATTCTTCTCAGCAGCACATGGAACATTCTCCAAAATAGACCACCCACTGGCATAGAATATGCTTAAGTAAATGCAAAGGAATTGAAATTATCCCATGCATATTATCAGACCATAGTGCAATGAAATTGGAAATTAATGACAAAAGAAAGCACAAGAACTTCACAAACACATAGAAATTAAATAGCACTCTCCTGAATAATCAATGGGTCACCAATGAAATTAAAAAACTAGGCAGTTTCTACAATTAAATGATAACATAACACACTAGAACTTATGGGACACAAAGTAGTCCTAAGAGGAAGATTTATAGCAGTAAATACCCATATCAGGAAGGCAGAGCAAGTACAACTAAACAACTTAATGGTGAACCTCAGAATTCTAGAAAAAGAAGAGCAGGCTAAGGAAAAAAAAAAAGCTCATACCAGGGAGGAAGTTATAGAGGTCAGAGCAGAAATAAATTCATCAGAGAAAAAGAAAACAGTACAAAGAATCAATGAATCAAAGAATTGGTTCTTTGAAAGATTAAATAAAATTGAAAAAGCCTTAGCCAACCTCATCAAAAAAAGGCAAACCAACAGCCAATGTCATACATGCAACATGGACAAAAATTGAAAGCTTTCACTCTAAAAAAAGGAACAAGACAAAAATGTCCACTATCTCCACTCTATTCAACATAGTCCTGGAAATGTTAGCCAGAACAATTAGAAGAGAGAAATAAAAGGAATAAAGATAGGAAAGGGAGAAAGTTAAACTGTCATTATTTGCAGATGTCATGTATTCTGCATAGAAGATGCCAAAAACTCCACTAAAAAAGTGGTAGATTTAATAAGCAAATTCAGTAGCATAGCTGAATACAAAACCAGCACTCAAAAATCAATAACACTCCTGTACATGAATAACAAACTCATTGAGAGAGAAATTAGGGAAACAATATCTTTCAAATAATATCCAAAAACAAAAAAATGAAATACCTAAGAATCAATCTAATGAAAGGTGTAAAAGACAGACCTCTATGTTGAAAATTATAGTACTCTGAAAAAGAAGATTGAAGAGGATATCAGAAAATGGAAAAATATCCCTTCCTCTTGAGTAGAAAGAAACAATATAGTGAAAATGACCATACTAACAAAAGTGTTATACAGATTTAATACAATTCTGATCAAAATTCCAACAGCATACTTCACAGAACTAGAGAAAATAATCCTAAAATTCATTTGGAACCAGAAGAAACCTGGAATACCAAAGACAATTGTGGGCAACAAAGGCAACGTAGAAGAAATCATGATTGCTGACCTGAAATTATACTATAAAGCTACTGTGAAGAAAATAGCATGGTACTGGCAAAAAACAGACCTGCAGATCAATGGACAGATTAAAAGATGCAGAACAAACTCTAGACATACTCAGCCACCTTCTCTTAGACAAAGATGCCAAACATGTTCATTGAAAGAAACATATCCTCTTTAATAAATGATGTTAAAAAAACTGGCTTTGCACATGCCTAAGATTAAATTAGATTCATATCTTTCACCACACACTAAACTAAATTAGAAATAGATCAAAGATTTTAATATTAAAACAGAAACATTAAATCTGCTGGGAGATAGAATAGGTAACACTCTAGAAAGTTTTGATGTAGGCAGAGACTTTTTAAAATTTTTATTTTAAAGAGAATAAAATAAAAGAGGACAGATCTAAGCAGATCAGAACAATGTAAGCAACACAGCACTTCACAACAAGACAGTTGGATATTAACAGTAGCTATCATAATGTCTCTTTGAAATAGTTGAGCATAGCTTTACACACAATAATGTCAAAAATAACAAAATAGAATAAAACCACTCAAGAGAATGAAAGTATTTTCTGAACCACATAACTGAAGATGAACAATTAGGCAGAGACTTTTTGAATAAAACCCTGATTGCACAGAAACTATCATAAAGAATCAACACAGGGATCTCATCTTATTAAAAAGCTTTTGCACAGTAAGAGCTTTTGCACAAGAGTGAAGAGCCAATCCACAATATGGGAGAAAATGCTTGCCAACTGTTCCTCAGACAAAGGATTACTATTAAGAATATATAAAGAACTATAAGACCAGGGATTTAGCTCAGCAGCACAAGCATCTGCCTGGCAAGTGTGAGATCATGAGTTTGATTCCCGGTACAAAAAAAAAAAAAAATCAGTTCTCCCAAATTTAAAAACCCAATCCAAAAATAGGAATGTGAGATGAATACACACTTCTCAGATGAAGAAATGCAAATACCAAATAAATATATGAAAAAATGTCCCACATCACTGGTCATTCAAGAGATGCAAATTAAAACAACACTGAGATTCCATCTCATCCCAGAAAGAATGGCCATCATCAAGAAATCAACCAATAATAAATGCTGGAGGGGCTGTGAGGAAAAAGGAACCATTCCCCATTGTTGGTGGAAGTGTAGACTGGTGCAGCCACTGTGGAAATCAGTGTCGAGACTCCTCAAAATCTAGGATTGGGGATCTCATTTTACCCAGGTAGTCTCCTACTAGATGTCGTCCCAGAAGAATTTAAAATATACCACAGTGATATATGTGCACCTATGTTTGTAGCTGCACAATTTGTAATAGGCAGATCTTGTAAAACATACATATACACTACATACTACATCAAATACCCATTAATCAAGGAATAGATTAAAAAAAGATGTATTTTTATACACTAGAGTACTACTCAAGGATAAACTTGAGGATTTTATAGGTAAATGGATACACCTTGAGACTATATTCATAAGTGAAATAAATCAGACTCACATATGGAAATGTATTATCTCTGTAGTGTGAGGAGCTGAAAGTGTAAATAAGATCCCAAATGTACAATAGATAGTATAAAATAGGAAGGGAAACTGTTCAAAAGGAAAAAGAAACTGGGATTGGGGAAAGTAGAAAAGGAAGGGGGGGAGAAAAAAGTATATACTCAAAATAGTTACGTTACTAATTTCTCTTAGTTCATTGAAAAGTTTATGCTATTATTGTTTGGACAATTAAATGCCTATGTCTTGTACTCCAAACAATTAATTTAAAGATAACAATCTGTAATGTATTAACCATTATTACTTTCCTAGTATCTTGTTTTGAAATTTTGGGTTTTTTTTTCCCTCTTCAACATAAAAAAAAATGCTTCATTCCAGATATTCATTACTGCTATAAAAATAAAATTCAAGCTGGGGATTTAGCTCAGTGGCATAAACGCCTGCTTTGCAAGCATGCTGTCGTGAGTTCGATCCCCAGTACCAAAAAAACAGAAAACAAAAAAACAAAAAAGAATTCAGTGTTATACATTGGCTATTAGTTTTAGAGATCTAGTGGTTTTTTCTTTGCAGGTACGTATTAAGTTTGCAAGTTAAGGCAGTTTGATGTGAGTCAGCCATACTGATTTCTTCACCATGTCTTACTTTACTCACCACAGCCACCAGTGCACTGTTGAACGGTAATAAGAGTGGACCAGGGTGGAGCTCTCAGTCTTTCACCAGAAAGTGTGGTAGTGTCCTCAGTTTGAAGACACTTCTGCGAGTTAGGGTTTTTTTTTTTTTTTTCATTGTGAAAAAAAAAAGTGTGGTGTTGATGAGTTTTAAGAGAGGATGTAATCATAACGCTTTCATAGATATAAAATGAGCACTTGTCAACTATTTTATTTAGCCCATTAATTAATGAAACTGGTAAGATATTAAAACTATTTCAAAGGAAAATTAAAACAAATACTTATGCAGAAAAGAATGTTGAACTAATTTTTCAAATAGATATAAAACTGGTCTGTCTGCTAGGCAGTTATCAATTTCATCCCACTGGACCAAACTGGTTTGCTTTTTGTAGGCAAGAATAATATACAGTATTATAAGTTTTCTATAACTTAGATTTGAAAAATTAAAAAATAGTGGTAATGGATGCATGAACTAGGGAGGACATTCACTCTTTGTTTTTTTGTTTTTTAATTCACTTTAAAGTCTTTCACTTTTTTTCTGGCAGATGTGATCTTGCTTTAAATTGTCCTGGTCTCCACTGATATTGAACAATTTTTCATATACTTATTGGTTATGTGTATGAGTTATGTGTGAAATGTCTTGACTCGTCCAATTTTTTGTGCCAGCATTTTTTTTCTTGGTATATGCTAATGCTTTATATGTTGTTGATAATAAAACATTACAAGTTGTATGTATTATGAATTGTTTAACTGGTTTATAAGTTGTATTTTTATCTTTTAAAGGATTTTTAAAAGTTAACATTGAATTCTTTATAATTTGAGTATAGCCACATTTATCTTATTTAAGAAACATTTCCTTGCTCCAGAATCAAAAGATACCCATCTTCTCCATTAAGTTTTTTTCAAGTTTTTTTATGTTAAAGTCCTTAATCTATATGGTGTTAATTTTTCATATGGTTGCTTAAGCTGTTCTCATACTACTGGGCTGAGTCTCCTGAGTAACTAGGACTAATGGTATATACCATCATTCCAGGTCCGAATTTCACTTATTTTTGAACCAAATGTTTGTATCCCCCAAAGTTCATATGTTAAAAATGTGACTCTACATGTGTAATAGGAGGTGTGACATTTGGAAGATAATTAGGGTTACATGAGAGATCATAAAGATAGGGCGCTGGTCCAGTGGGAGCAATGTTCTTGGAGAAAAACACCAGAGAGCTCTGCCTTTCCCTGTGTCACGAGATGATACAGTGAGAAGCCAAAAAGAACACCCACATTAGCTTTGACCATGCTGTCACCATGATTGTGCCAGTCTCTAGAAGGAGGGAAAATAGGCTTCCATTCTTTTAAGCCACCTGGCCTATGGTATTGTGCTTTGTTAGTCCAAGAAGACTAATATATTTTGTTGTACATTTATTTATTTGTTGGTGTTCGATATTTTGCTCTGTGAGGGGTTCAGGTTTATATCAGTTCCATTGATACTGAGAATAAGAGTTGGCTGTATTGGGAATTGAATCCATTCCTTCATACTGAGCTATATCCTCAACCCTTTGAAAATTTTGAGATAGGGCTTACTGAGTTTTCCAGGCTAGGTTTGAACCTGTGATCCTCCTGCCCCAGCCTCCATAATTCTGGCATCTGGTCATGTTCTAAACTGTTTCTCTTGAGGAAAAAGAGTTGTGTTACAAGGAGGCCTTCCTCACATTACAGTCACGGAGTTCTAGGCTTTGTATTAGAGAAGAGGAGGATATAAAGCAGCAGCCAGAGAGAGTTAGCTTGTAAGCAACTCTTTTTCTTAGTTCCTAATTATTTCCCAGAGGTCTCAGGACCAGATGTCTGAGTAATGCACATGAGAGCCCACATTGCACGCACATCGATGCCAGGATACAGGAAAACCAAAACATAACTTCACTAGTTCCTTTTCTGGTTTTTAATCTCGTAAGATTCCTGGGCTGTAGTGCCACCATTCACACATACCAGAGTGAAGAGGATCCTACAGCAGTTTCTTGTATTGCTCTCTGTACTTCCTGTGTAACTTCTCCACATCTGGTATGTTGAGCGAGAGGAAATCAGCTAACCTAGCATGTTTGCAGGAATTGAAACCAAAATAAACCATTTCTTTGCTAGACTTCCTTTGTATTACTACAGATAATTTTTTTCTAGAACTCAAAATGGAGGGGTTCAGGACTTCTCAGTCAAGTGCAGAGGCTTCTAGGTCTTTGGTTAGACTTGTTCCATGCAGTTTGAGGCCCACAGTACCAGCCTTATGGAGGAGGAGGCTGGCATTAGTGAAGTGCCCTAAGACTGTTTCTGCCCAGTGGTGCCTTACTGAATGCTGGCCCAGCCAAGGCTAGCTGTTTGGATCAGGAGCCTAAAGGTCCTTTAGTGGTGTGGCTTGCTCCATTCTGAAAGCATCTCTGACTCAAAATGGTTCTCTTTTGCTTAGTAATATTATTTTTACTTCTGACTCTGGGCAGTCATTGTTGCTCAGTATAATCCATAAGTTTTAGGTCTTTTATAACATCTTTCATGTAAATTTGTACTCTGTTTACAATGAGCATATCCATACTACATTAAAGTTTTTTAAATTACATAAAGGAAACGTGCTGCTCCAGGAGAACATACTGTATTTATTTGGGTTTTTTTGTTTACTGCCTCTTGTAACTCTGCTGCCACACTATGGTACTGCTACTATGTATTCCATTGTTGTGCCTTTTCTTCTGTCTAGGCTGAATGCTTCCCGTGCAAAGGCAAGTTTACGTTCATTTGTTCCTTCTATCCATCTATCTATCTCTCGCTCTCTGTCTCTGTCTCTGTCTTTGTGTCTGTCTGTCTCTGTCTCCCTTCTGAGCACAGGACCTACCAGATTTACCACAGAGTACGCACTCTGTAATTGTTGAATTAAATGAGTACATAGAACAGTACTCAGAATTCATAATAGGAAGATGCTACGTTCGGAGCAGAGAAAAAATTATATACTCACAATTATGTACTCAACCAAAGGTATGTAAGTCCTGTCTTTTCTTGGGATGGTTGGAATAAATGGTATGTGGTGGCTATTTGTAGAAAGGTTACAATCAAACCTATATAAATTGTTGAAGGGTTTAATGCTCTTGTTTTTTAGGAAATGAGATCTCATTATGTTGTCCACACTGGCTTTCTCTCCTAACCTCAGGGAATCCTCCTACTTCAGCCTCTCCATTAGCCTTAACTATAGGTGTACCATGTTAGCTGTCAAAAGATTTCAGTAGGAAGAATTTTAAGCAGTAGATTAACTTGGCTAATGTTTTATTTTAATATAATTTTGAGAATAGAATGAAGGATATTTTGAAAAGGAAAAACCATTTAGAAGGCTATGTTGTCAGATAGGTGATAACTTGAAGAGGTGTAGACTACAGAGATCTTACAGGAAGAACCTATAGAAATTGGTCATTGATTAGATCTTAGTGAGAAAAAGCGGGTTAGCAATCAAGGAGACTCCTAGGCTGGGCAGTTACATGTAAGTGGTGCTCCTCACCTCCAGTGTATATTAAGGTATAGAAAGAACTTGTGGGTTGGAAGATGGGATTTACAAGATGTTAGTTCTAGTTTTCTCTGAGATTGTCAAATGGAGATGTGTGGCTTTCTCTGCAGTCTTTGGAGGGGAGTTAGGAGCATATGTGCATGCATGCACATACATACAGATTTTGAGGTTAATAGAGCTTTTAGAGTGAAGAAGAAATTATTCAGGATTGAGGACAAAATCCCCAAGGATATCTAGGTTTAGTGGCAAAGTACAGAAAAAGGTACTGGGAAGAAGATCAAGGAGGAGAAACCACAAGAGAAACTGTTAGCAGAGAATTTTACAGCAATACTGTTGGCTTCCTCTCTACCTTGAGACCAGATTTTCCTTTCTGCATCCTGTATTTGATCTTTGTTCCCAGGTCTTTTCTTAGTTTGAGCATTGTCTGCTGGGAGATATTTTGGATGAAAAATAGTTTTATTTTTGAATCTAGCAATTGCTGGCTTTTTGTTTTTTTTAACAAAATCTTTCCCCTGAATTCTGTTGAAGAACAAGTTCTTCTTTAGGCTCATCTCTATACCTTGTATTATACATGAGGCAAAACTTGACAGGATGTTCTGCCTGCAATCACCTTAGTTAGAATTAATAGTTCACCAACATTTTCAGTTTTTTTTCTCACCAGAGGCAATAGTTTTGTTAAATTTTCTGCCATTTCATAACAAAGATCTTTTTCTTCAGCTCCTGATAACATGGTACCCCTTTGCTTTAAGACCTTTACTAGCCTTTCAGAGGTCATTGGGCTTTTGCTAGTGACATCATCCAGACCGTTCCAGCTTGCAGTCTTGAAATTAGTGTCACAGTTTAGGTTTTTGTAGTGTCAGCACTCCAGTTTCATATTGCCAAATTGTGTTTTGGCATCTGTGGTTGTATAATAAACTACCTCAAACCCAGTCCCAGAACCTGCATTGACTTCCTGACCTAGCCTTGGAATTCACTCAATGTCACTTTTACATTCTGTAGGTTAGAAGCAAGTTAAATGCCAGCCTAAAGTTAAGGAGAAGGGAATTAGACTTCCCAAGTTTGTGCAGGACCTGAAGCTGTGGGGGACATTTTAGACCTAAACCATAACATTCTGCTGCTACTCCCTGAGACTCATGTGCATGTCTTTATGCCAAGTGTAGCTAGCTATCTCTCAGAGTTGCCAAAGTTCTTACAGTTTCAGAATTGCTAAAAAGTCTGTCTGAAGTCTCTCTTGATACTCAAAAGAGAAAACTCTTAGCTTTGAGCTCCTATAAAAATTAGAAATAAATTTAAGCGCTGTCGACATACAATGGCACAGGATAAATACTGTAGTCCCATTCCAAAGGGGAGAAATAAGGAGAAAGAAATCAACAGGACCAAAGCAAGACTGAAACCCAATAGGCCAAGCATTAACCTGTAGCTTAAAATGTGTTTGAGTAGCTCCTCTGTGGGCCACAACAGTGGCCATGGAAGTTGCTCTTGGCCCTGTTAATGTTGGCACTAGACTCAGACATTGCTGGGGCTGGGATGAGGGCCTGGGGCAGGGACTGGCCATGTTGAAGGGGTGCTGCAGTCTATTGCAGTGCTGCAGTGCCAGTTTTAGAAGAGGTAACTTCAACTCTAGTACCAGCTGGTGAAGGTGATAGACACTAGCTGTCACTTAGCGTGACATCTACAAAAAGAGGTCTACAAAAAGAGGGCCAAGCTCAGACACTTAGTGTGACATCTATAAAAAGAGGTCCAAGCTCAATACAATAATTGTGAATTCATAGAACAAAATCAAACCATAGACAAAATCGTGTCATGCTTGGAATTGCAAAGTGTGGCTTTATAGTCTGCATAGTCCCAAGAAGAATTTAAACTGGAGTACCAGAAGAAGTTAGAATTAATGGTAAAAAATATTCTTACAGATGGCACATCCAATGTGATAAAACAAGTACTACTGAAGATTAAAGGCCAGGTAAATATAAACACAGTTATAGTGGGGAATCTCAGTATCCTACTATCTCAAATTGATCAACGAGATAAAAACCTGCAAAGAAATACAAGTGTTGACCAAAACCTTTAAACAAGTAAATTTAAGCACTTAACCCAGGCAGTGTTTATTATATACTGACTAGCCCAAGCATTGCCCAGGCAGCTGTCATTTCAACCAGTAGATTATTGTATTGAATAAATTTTATAAAATTTTTCCATTTTAATATTTCCTTTATCTTATAGAAATTAACAAAAAATACACTTTTCAGTTATCCTGTATTTAAATAATTGGACTAGTAAGTGATTAATAAATGTCTATAGTGTTCAACACAACAACAAAATACACATTCTTTTCAGCAGCACATAGAACTTCCTCCAAGATGGAGCACATTAAGTAGCCTATGAAACAAGCATAGATAAATGTAAAAGAATTGAAATTATGCCTTGTCTGTTATTAGATTGTACACTGCAATTAGATATAACAAAAGAAGATACAAATTATGCAAATTTTTTGAAAGTTTATGGTACAATTTATGTGTATGTCATGATGACATTCATCATAGGGAATTTGTACCTGTATGTGATATATCCTGGTTCCTTTATTTTTTTTTTTCAGTCTCCTCCCTTCTCTTCAAATCCTCTTCCACTCCTATGTACAAAGTTTCATTTTTGTTTGGTCCTTCTTGTATCTTTTTTTCTTATTCCTTTCCCCCTCCCCTCCTTAGTTTCCCTTTCTTTTGAATAATTTTTTCTATTTCACAAGTTATATGCTTTGGTCTTTATTTACCCTTTCAGTTTTTCATACCAAAGACACAATGCAATGTTTACACATAGGTCTGGTTTATTTCACTTTAGAGTATAGTCTCAAAGTGTATCCATTTAACTAGGAATGTCTCAAGTTTATCCTTTATGATATATATATCTCCACATCTTTTTTGTTCATTTTTCAGTTGATGGGCATTTGGGTTGTGTCAAGATTTAGCTATTACAAACTATGCTACTATAAACATGGCTGCACATTATTTGCTATGGTATGATTCTTCCAGGAAGATACCCTGTGGGGGAATTACTGGGTTAAATGAAACCTCTAATCCTAGTTTTTTGAGGACTCTCCACACTGATTTCCACAGTTATTGCACCAGCCTACCTTCCCATCAATAATGGAGAAGAGTTCCTTTTTCCCCACAACATTTGATATTAGTTGATGTCTCAGTAAGTGTCACTGTTTCAGGACTGACATCGAATTTTAGTGTTTTAATTTGCATCTCTTGAATGACCAGTGATGTTAAACATTTTTTTATATATTTATTTGCCATTTGTATTTCTTCATCTGAGAATTGTGTATTCATTTCAGATGCCCATTTTTGGAATGGATCTTTAAATTTTGGAGAGGGTCAGATTTTTTTCAGTTCTTTATATGGTCCAGATAGTAGTCCTTAGTCTGAGGGACAACTGGCTAAAAATTTTTCCCACTCTATGGGTTGTCTTTTCACTCTATTGGTAATTTCTTTTACTGTGCAAAAGCTTTTTAATAGGATGAGATCCCAGTAGTTGATTCTTTGTAGTATTTCCCGTGCAGTTAGAGTTTTTAAGCAACACACTCTTAAATAAACAATAGGTTGCAGGAGAAATTAAGGAAGAAATAAAAGTTTCTAAAATTAAATGATAGTGCCATTACAGTGTTCTAGAATTTATGAGACACAATAAAAGCTGTCCCAAGAGGAAGTTTATAGCTGTGAATGCCCACATCATGAAAACAGTGCACACCCAAATATATAGCCTAACAGGGTATCTCCAGGTCCTAGGTAAACAAGAACAGTCCAAACCCATAGTCTAAAAAAAGAAATTATAATGATCAGAGCAGAAATCAATAACATTGAGGTGCTCCCCCCCACAAAAAAGAACAATAAAAGAGTTGGTTCAGAAAGCTGAAAAAGTGGAGGAATGAGACAGAAAGAGAGGCGGACCCTTCCAGGCCACATCTACAATGACCTGCCTCTTCTGATGTGTTCTGCCTCTGAACAACAAAAACCACCCCATAATCCACTTATCTTTCAAAACTTCACCTATGAACACATGAGGTTTTGGGGAACATTTTAGACTTAAACCATAACACCATTAAACTGTATAACCAATAATTTTTTTTAAAAAACTGTGAAACAAAAAACTAAACCTGAGCCAAGAGATGCAAAAACAAAGAAACTTCATTAAAGTACTATCAGACTAATTTTGATATTTGTAATGTTTGCTTACTTAATATAATATAGACATTTTAGTAGTAAGCCAACTAGCTATAGTAATTTAGAGATTGGAGTAAATAAGGAAATAATTTATTTTTCTTTCTAGATTCATGGAATTCCTGAATTCTATCTAGAGAGCCAATGGTCTCTAGATTGAGAATGCTTAGATTAATGTGATGGTTTTAGCAAAAGTCATTTTGCTGTGAACTAGGAAGTAAATTTGTATGAGGGAAAGGAAAATGAAAAGGCAGATCCTAGAAGGGATGACACCATAGGGTAAGTCCTTCATACTAACATTTTTGTTTTTCATTTTTTGAGACAAGGTCTTGATATCTAGCCCAGGCTGGCCTCATGGGTGGAGATCCTCCTGCCTCTGCCTCCCAAGTGCTGGGATTACAGGCATGTGTCACCATGCTTGGCCCTAGCATTTTTCTTTTAAGCTAAGAGTTGTATTTTTTCAGGTATGTAAATGCGGTCATGTAATGAGAGGCAGAGGCCAGTGAAGAAAGTTGAATATATTTGAAAGATTTCTGAGACTGCATTGGTCTTGAATAGGTAGCAAAATGAGGGTAATGGATGTGTGGGTGCTGTTCTAGTATCAGGTCACGTGGTACATCCTGAGATATAAATAGGTGTGATGAGTTTCGACACAGAAGCAGGGCAAGTACCTAAGGGTGTTGCAGTGGTAGTTCTGGGCAATATGAACGTTTTGTGTTGGGATTGAATGGGGAGGAAAAAAGAAAATAGGGGAAACAACCGAGTGGGTAATTGAAAGTGACTGGATGCAAAAGACAGTTGTCTGCTTTACATTTTGGAGTTTTTCTTTGCTTTTTGTTCTGCCATAGACCAACTATTGTCCTTCCCATGGATATTGATACAAAGAACAGTAGAATGAGAGTAAAGTGCATTTATATATTTTGACTTCTGCATAAGAAGCATGTATGATTGATACTTGGAATGCCTTTGTCACAAAGGCAAGAGAGCTTCTTTTTCATGGTTATTTGGGTTGATATTGAAAAGCAGTGCTTGTGTTTGCTGCTTCCATACTTACAGCTGGATGGAAATTGTACTCAAAGGGTCCATAGTTTTCTTTGTCATTAGTCAACAGATGCTTCCTGCAGTGTTTTGCACACTGAGTGTATTTAATGTGAGGATAATGCTTCTATGTACACTAATGAAAAAGAACAGTACAATATAGGCATTCATTGTTGTACTGCATAACAAATATATCTGCCTTTAGTCCACATGTTGATGCATGATTTAATTTGTTTTTATCCAAGCTGTTATCTGCATCTTGCTGGTTTATCTGTCATCCAATTGTTTTGTCTGTCAGATAATTACTTCAAATCCACTTAAAATTTTTTCTTCTTCAGGTTATTACTACATATCATAAATAACCTTAAGTTTTCAGACACTGATATTGAATTAAGCATGAATATGTTATGAAATTGTTAATTGTTAATTCTATATGTATGTAGCCTTTAAATTTTTTTAAATTAAAAATTTACTAGTTTAAATTGTGGCCGGGTGTCCAAGCTCCCTCTAGCCTCCATCTCTCTCAGCAGCAATCCCTTTTCTGCTCTTTAGCAGTGCACACAACCTGTATGAGTATCTCTCTTGTGCATGAACTTGAGCAGGGAATTTGAGCAGGGAATTCTGGGGTTCCAGGCAGTGGAAGGCAGTCTCTGGAGGTGAGACTTAGTAAGGCACTACTTGGAGAGAAGTGTGACCATGGCAGGAAACCCAATCCTATCACTTTGCTCTAACAGTGATAGTGATTTTAGTAATCTTTCAATGAGTCTTCCAGACTTCATTCTCTTTTCCCCTGACTGTTTCTTCTAATCTGTCTTTTTGTTATATAGCCAGAAGATTTTTCTGAAACTCGAACTGTTACTGCACCTGTGCCTAAAACCTTTTAAAAGCTTCACATTTCATGAAGATTAGATTCAAACTTTCTCACATAGTCTTTTGATGATCTATTGTGTCTTGTTTTAACCACTGCTTACTTTTTCATCCTTACCTATTTTTGTGTTTTTTTTTTTTTTTTTTTTTTTGAGCGCAGTAGTTGCCATGTCAGGTTGTTTTCTTACCTATACAACTTTGCATACCAAGCAGATACATATTTTCTTAATGACATTCATGTCTTGTCATGAGATTATTCTTTAAATACTGTATTGTTCAGTTGAGTTATCTCCACTGGAATCTTTTTCATTAGTTTCCTAGCCTGCCTCTCCTTTCAGCTGCATGATAATGCAGTACTTGTAACATAATCATTCCATGAGAGTGAATCATTTTAAGTACAAAAACTGATTGACCTATTTTCAGGTAAGCTTGAAAATTATATGTGAAAGGAAGGACAATTTAAAGGCTTTATGAAGTATGTGAGTATTAAGAGTCATTAATAATAGAAATATAGACATTTCTTGTTTAGCAACCTACCTATTTAACAACTGTTTGGACTTGTGACCTGCTGGTTGGATTTATAACCTGTCTTTTTTTGTACAGTTCTGTGCATCTTGTTTGTAGAGCTCCAGTATCTTTTTTTGTACAGTACATCTTTATTCAGTACTGTAATTACATTGACTGTAGATTGTAATGTAGTTTTATGTTCTGTTGTACTGCATGTAAGAGTTCTGAAATAAAAGCAAAGTCATCTAGTTGGAGTTTCTTTACCATTTCTTGGTCCTAAACATTGTAAGGTACATACTATATATAGTTCCTCACTTACTGACTGTGGTGGTTAATTGATTAATTGTCAGCTTGAGTTGGGATGCCTGGATGGATTGAATCTGCATGATCCTGGGCCTGGTAGATCCATTTTAAGAAGGATCATTGTTGGAAAAGTTTTGTTGGAAAGGTATAAAAAAGGAGATTAGGAGGGCAGGACTTCAGCTGATCTTTCTTGGAGGATCATACTTGCAACTGCTTTTCTTTGGAGGAATTCTGGCAGTTTTTCTTCAAAAGAGCTTTGACTGTTTCCTTTCTTTGGGGGAGCTTCAATCCTCATCTTCTTTGTGGATTTGGTCTCCTGGCTTCTAGTGCAGATCCTTCAGCCTTTTGGCACAGACGCTTTAGCCTCCAGCCCTAGCCTTTGGGCCTTTCTGGTGCAGTTCAGTCTTGTGGACTTGCATGGGACATTGGCATGGGCTCCAGGACTTCTACTGAATCCTTGGGTCTCCTGTGCACAGACAGACATTTTGCACTCTTTTGCATCTGACTCTAGTAAGCATTGACTAATGCAGTGACCATCAATTCAATCAGTGACCTAGTTGTAGGAGTGTAATGTGTAATTCCTCATTAAATGAGAAATGTCAGTAGTGGATTACTTGATTATGATGAAATAGCCAACAACTCAGTAACTCAGCTATCCTAATAAAATATCTGTTAACACACAGGATAAAAATAGTTTCTGCCTTGTACTAAGCCATTATTAATTGAGGTTTTAGTTTGGGAAATGTGTCAAAAACTTGTCATTGAAAACTTAATTTACTCTTACTATAACCATTTTTATGTACACTTGATTCTTTGTTAAATCCAACGTGAAAATATTTGTATCTTTATAGTATGACTAAGAAATTATTAACTGAATGAAAGAATGACTGCTTGCTAAGGCACATATCCCTTGTATGAATCAAGTTATGAATGAGAAAGACTTTCAGTCTGTTTTCAGAGGCGCAGTGTTAACTAGCAAAGGTTGTAGTCATCGCTCCAGTCAGACCAGCTAACTTTGATATTTCAGGTTTTCTCTTGAGTCAAATGAACTGTCTTATCATGAAGATCAACTGGATCTTACATTTGAAAGTGCTCTATAGAAGCTTATCACATTAGGAGGTAAGCATGATTTTAATCTTCTTTCTGCCAGCTTTTTGACTCTAGCAGTCATACTTTGTGAGCTTTTTGTTTATAGTTAAATAACATTTACATTATATTCAGCTCTTACAATTTAGAATGTACTATTTTGTTCTTTTTCTAACCTCTGCTTTCTGTGATTATCAAGTAAGACTAGATCTCAACAATCCTTCCCTATTCTATTCAATTTAATAATTACTACTAATGTGGTAAAGACGGGTAGTATTAGCCTAGTTTCACTGATGGAGAAAGCTGAATCTCACACAAGTTGCACAGCGAATTGGAGCTAGAAGTGGGATTCAAGTTCAGGACTCTGGTGCCAGTAATCCTTTTTCACAAGCAGGTGGCTTAAGTGAAGATACATTGCCATATACCTCAGCTAAAGCAAGCTTTTGATCCCATTGTTGTCCCTTGCTTTTTCTCAAAATGAATAGTTAATGTGTCATCAAAGTGCTATAGTATGGGGCTGGAGATATATGGCTCAGTGGTGCAATGCCTGCCTGGCAAATGCAAAGTGCTGGGTTTGATTCCTAGTCCCACATATAAAAAAAATGCTGTGGTAGAACAATACATGTATTTCATAGCATTAATCATAATTTAGAAATTTTAACATAATTAGCACCCTTACAAAATGTCTTATTAGTATTTTGTAACATGAATAGTATATCTGGATCTCTTTTAGCACTGAGTAATATAGTTTTTCCTACAATTAAGATAAGCTAATTCTTTTTTAATAGGTATGTCTTATTTTTAAAGCATGATATCATTTAATTTTTTTAGAATTTTTAAACCTAAAGGTTGTTTTGTGTTGCTATAGAAGGAAGTCAGTGTACTTACTAAATTTTTTTCATAAAAATATCCTAATTTTGTAAATTTAGTAAAAGTGGTAGACATCCAAAGATTTTCCATAATTTCTAAAAATTTGTTTTAGGTGGGTGTCTTCATAGTATCTGTTGTTTACATGAAAATTTTTTAGAAACCTCTGGACTTTCTGAAATAGGTAGGTCTCATAAGAAGTGGGACAAACATATGTAAAAACATTCATTCTGGTTGAGAATTCATTTGTGAGTGCTGTTGTTGGTTTGGTCTTATAAACGTGAGCTGCCTGCTTGTCTGGGACTACTGGCCTAGATATAGTGACCTTGTTTAGAACCTGAGAACAGGATTGCTGAGCCTTTCTGATTTAAAAACCTCTGTCAGGGTGGCATTTCTTACCTCATGTTCCTTTTTTCTATTGAAAGTTTCCTAGTGATCGTTGTTTGTCTAAAATTAAATTCCCATGAATAGCTCATTGGTCATGGTTTTATTTTTATTTTCTCAAGTGATGACTTTGCAATGGCTGTGGCACTTTGAAACCTTATTTGCTGGCATTCTCAAAAACATTGGAGTTCCCAAAACTTCAGTCACACCAACCTTCTTTTCTGTTCTGTGAATACACCATGTCCCTTCCACCTTTAGGGTTTTCTCCTATTTGTCCCTGTACAAGGAACTGGTTCACTGGATCCTTCTTGGCTTGTAAGTCTCAGCTTGAATGTCCATTCTACCGAGATTTCCTTGATGACTCACTATGTGTTCATGCTTCCCCAATCTTTATTTTTCCTTTTTAACATAAAAATTTGCTTTATTTTTATAATTTCAAGAGGAAAAACAATAAAAAACATTGATACAAAATTTCAAAACACTCTAATAGGGAATTAGCAATGGTTAATGCGCTGTGTATTGTTATCTTCAAAGTACTTGCTCAGATTACAAAATATAGGCATGAAAAATTGATCAAACAATATAAGCACAAACCATTCTTTTCAATGAACTGATAAAAATTAGTAGTATAATTGCCTTAGGTAATCTGCTTTGCCTTCATTCTTTTTCTCCTTTCCCTCATCCCAGTTCTTTCCTTTTAAGCAGTTTCTTCCTCTTTCACAATATTTATTGTACATTTTGAAACTTATTTACTCTTTCAGTTACTTACACTGGGAGACAATAGGATGATTACACACGTGAGTCTGATTTATTTTACTTATGAGTATGGTCTCAATTTTCATCTATTTACCTATAAAGCCCTTGAGTTTATCCTTCTTTATAACTGAGTAGTACTCCATTGTATAAAAATACCACATCTTTGTTAACTATTCCTCTGTTGATGGGCATTTGAGTTTTTTCCAGGATTTAGCTATTACAAATTGTGCTGCTATAAACATGGGTGCACACATGTAACACTGTGGCATGATGTTTTATTTCTTCTGGGAAAACATCCAGAAGGGGAATAGCTAGGTCAAATGAGTACTCTAATCCTAGTTTTTTTGAGGAATCTCTGCAGTGATTTCCACCAGTCTATACTCCCTCAAACAGTAGCAAAGGGTTCCTTTTTCCCCATAGCCCGACTAGCATTTGTTCTTGGTTGATTTCTTGATGATTGGATTAATATGGAATCTCAGTGTTGTTTAAATTTGCATTTCTCGAATGACCAGTGATGTTGAATGTTTTTTCATATATTTATTTGCTGTTTGTATTTCTTCATCTGAGAAGTATGTATTCCATCTCAGATGCTCATTTTTGGATTGGGTCTTTAAATTTGGGGGTTCTGATGTTTTTCACTTCTTTATATGTTCTAGATAGAAGTTCTTTGTCTGTTGGACAATTACCTCAAATTTTTCCTACTGTGAGTTTTGTTTTCCCTCTGTTGATGATTTCTTTTGATACGCAAAGGCTTTTTAATAAAGTGAGATCCCCGTTGTTGATTCTTTGAAGTAATTCCTGTGGAGTTTGGGTTTTGTTCATGAACGTTCTGCCTATACTATGTCTTTAAGATTTCTACCTACTTTCTCTTCCAGTATACTTAGTGTACTTTCTGTTTTAATATTTAAATTTTTGACCCATTTTGACTTTAGTTTAGTGCATGGTGGTATACACAGGTCTAGTTTTAGTCTTCGGCATGTGGGAAGCCAGTTTTTCCACACCATTTATTAAAGAGGCTTATCTTTCTTCCAGTGAATATATTTGGCCCCTTTGTCAAAGATAAGGTGGCTGAATGTGTTTTTTGTTGTGTCTGCATCTTCTAATCTGTTTCATTGATCTTCATGTCTGTTTTTTTGCTGGTACCATGCTGATATTATCACAAGAGCTTTGTTAGTATAATTTTAAGTCAGTGTTTATGATGCCTCTTGCTTTTACCTTTGTTGCCCACAGATGGTTTTGCTTCTAAGTCTCTTCTATTTCCAAATGAATTTTAAGAATGTTTTCTCTAATTCTGTGAGGTATACTAATGGTATTTTGATTGGATTGCATTAAATCTGTATAACAGTTTTGGTAGTATGGCCATTTTCACAATGTTGGTTCTTCCTATCCATGTGCAAAGGGTATCGTTCCATTTTCTGATATCCTCTTCAATCTCCTTTTTCAAATTACTGTAATTTTCAATATGTAGATCTTTTACTTCCATTGTTAAAGTGATTCCTATTTCTCTTTTTTGGGGGGGATGCTATTGTAAAGGTTGCAGTTTCCCTAATGTCTCTCAGTGAGTTTGTTGTTTGTGTACAGGAATGCTATTGATTTTTGAGTGTTGATTTTGTATCCAGCTGTGTTGCCGAATTTGCTTATTAAATCTGGAAGTCTTTTGGTGGAGGTTTTGGGTTCTTCTGTGGAGAGTGTCATGTCATTTGCAAATAGTGACGGTTTCATTTCTTCCTTTCCTATCTATATTCCTTTTATTTCTCTCTCTTGTCTAATTGCTTTGCCTGGTATTTCCAGGACTATATTGAATAGGAGTGGTGATAGTCTTGTCTTGTTCCTGATTTTAGAATGGAAGCTTTCAATTTTTATCCATTTAATATGATGTTGGCTGTTGGTTTGTCATAGATGGCATTTATCAGAATGTGATAAAGATCATTTCAATTTTCTGTAGTTTTTTTAAAAATTATGAATGAGTACTGGACTTTATCAAAAGCTTTTTCTACATCTAATAAGACAATCATGGGATTGTCTTCAGCTCTGTTGATATGGTATATTATGTTTCCGTAATATACATACATGACTTATTACATACATGACTGTGTTCTGTTTTCTTCTTAGTCCCTAATCACTAATTGAATCTCTTTCCTGTTCATCTCCTTTGATAGGGACAAGGGTCAGTCTGTCCTGTTTACTGCTGTGTCTTCAGCACCTGGAACAATGTCTGCCACTGAGGGCATTTGAGTAAATATTTGTTGAATAATTGAGTGAATTTTTTTCTGTTAGCCATTTGTCAGAATTCTTTTTATTCTTTGAAAAATGAAGAAGACACAATTTTTTTAAACTGATGTTTATTTGTTTATTTTTGCGATATTTTTCTTTCTTTGCTGTTTGTCTAGTGTATTATTTTGGAGGAAGGAGAAAATATTGTAATTCTCAAACTCTGGGGATGTGACTGTTCCAATCCATATGCTGCTTACAAGGTGAGTGTCAGAACTGGTACAGCCTAGTCACAAAAGCAATTATCAGGTAGGAAAATGGGCTCCTAACAGCTGCTTCAGTCTCGCTTGGGTTGGCCTCTCCCTCAAGGAACTGTCACTGTCAACCTACAAAATGCAATTGCTTTCTCTTAAACATTTTTCCTTAGGATTGTGGAACAGAAGCATACTCCAGGTTTATAAAATGAGTTAAAATGTGTCAGAAGAATAGAACAGAATAATGACCTGCTTTTGCAATCTGAATTCTAAGTCAAGGCAGCAATGTGTATTTCCATAAGAGATGACATTGAAACTGCGTCACTTTTAGTTGTATATATGCCAAAAGTGTAGATTTACTAACTTACTTATGAATTTTGGTGAGTGAAATGACAATGGTGTAAAATATAATTTTTACCCTCAGATCTTTGGTTTATGTTATAATCTTTGAAGCCTTGTTCCTTTAATTAACTCCATGAAAAAGAGCAGACATTTTTCAATGAATGCTACTTGATCCCCCTACAATTCTGTTTCATTTTTCCAGCTGATAGTTCATTCAATACAGATTCCTTTTGACCATAATAGACCTTAACCATTGTTATGTGCCAAAATTGATGTATATTTGGAGGCTCTTAAATTGATTTAAATGAGTTTTATATCAATAGTGTGTCAGTTCTGGGTTATATATTGATTCATGCCTCAGTGATATCAAGTGTTATTGGTCTGCCTTGGTCCTTTTTGGTAAGTTTTATTTGACATGATTCCCACTCTGAGCTGGCTGTGAAATGTGCTACCTTTCAAGTTGCCTTCTAATCAATAGCCTATTCTTTTCATGTCTTTGGAACCTTTGGCCTCTCTTAGAACTCAAAAAATTTGTGTCATTAAATTTTACTTTAAGTATTTTTTTGAAAAAAATAAGAGATGCTCCATGCAAAATGAGGGGAAACTTTTTGAATAAATGTGATATGCCTTTAAAAACTATCCAGTTGTCTAATGAAGAACAAAAAAATCACATACTCTTCCTAATTGATGCAGAGAAAGCATTTGACAAGACTTAATAGCCTTTCAGGATAAAACCAGTCAACAAACTAGGAACAGAAGGAAACCAGTTCTACATGAGAAAGGGCATTTATGAAAAGCCTATAGCTAACTTTATATTCAGTGGTGAAAAACTGTAAGCTTTTCCTCCAAAATGAGAAACAAAGCAAGGATACTCAGTCTCACTACTTCTATTCAGCAGTGTTGGAAGTCCTAGCTAGCATTTTAAAAAAGAAGATAAAAGATATTCAAACTTGAAAAGAAGATGACAGAGTCTTATGTGTAGAAAAGCCTAATGATAACACAAGAATTGTTAGAACTAATAAATTCAGCAAAATTGATGGCTACAAAGCACAAAAAGCAGTTATACTTCTATATACTAGCAATGAATGATTGGGAAGGAAATTAAGAAAGCAATTTTATACCAAAAAATTTAGGAATAAATTTAACCAAGGAGGCATGAATCTTAAACACTGAAAACTACAAAACATGGCTGGAAGAAATTAACAAAGACATAAATAAGTGGAATCTCATTATATGTTCATGGATTTTAAAACATAACATTGTTAGATACTACCCAAAAACAAGTTGTAGATTCAGTGTAGTCTCTATCAAAATCCCAATGACTTCTTTGCAGAAAAATTGATCTTCAGAGTTACAGATTCTCAAGGTACCCCAATAAGCCACTTCTCCCAAATCTTGAAAAAGAACATTAAAGTTGGAGATTTAATATTTCTTCATTTTAAATCCACATAGTGTATGCTAGCATAGAGACAGACATTAAAGTTGGAGATTTAATATTTCTTCATTTTAAATCCACATAGTGTATGGTAGCATACAGACAGACATACTAATCAATGAAACAGAACAGATAGCCCAGAAATAAATCCTTTTTTATATGTGATCAAATGATTTTTCCAAAAGAATGGGAAGACTATTCAATGGGCAGAGGGTGTTTTTTGTTTTGTTTTTTAAACAAATGCTGTTGAGAAAATTGGGTATTCATAAGCAAAAACATGGAGTTGGAGCTTAGTATATAGCTTTATAAAATTTAACTGAGCCAGGCACAGTGGTACATACCAGTAATCCCTAACCACTTGAGGCAGGAGGACTGCAAGTTTGAGACCATGGTGAAAAACTTAGCAAGACTATATTTAAAAAGAAAAAAAAAGTTGGGGATGTAGCTTAGTTATACTTGCCTAGTTTATTTAGCTGCTGAGTTGAGTATCCAGTACCACAAAAACCAATCAATGAATGAATGAATACATACATACATACATACTTGCTGAGTGTGGATCAAAGACTTGAATGTAAGAGCTAAAACTACAAAATGTTTAGAATAAAATCTACATGAAAAGCCTCATGATGTTAGATTTGGCAATTAATTTTTGGATATAGCATCAAAAGCACAAGCAACAAAAGAAAAAAATGGGTAAATTGGACTTCATTACAATTAAAAACCTTTGCACATGAAGGGGCATAATTAATGGAGTGAAAAGGCAACTTACAGAATGGAACAAATATTTGCGGATCATTTAGAAAGAGATCTATATGCAGATACCATTGAGCTACAACCCTAGTTTGTTTAAGTTGTTTTTTAAATTTTTATTTTGAGACACATTTTCACTAGGTTACCCACACTGGCCTTGAACTTGTGATTCTCCTGACTCAGCCTCCTACATGCGGGATTACTGGCAAGTTCCACTATGTGTGTGTAAAATTCAGCATTATATTTGAGATTTAGAGAATGTTTTCTATTGTAAGGAAAGAATATTTACTTCGAAATAATTCAATGTTAAGTATTAATTTATCATGTGTTAATTGTATATTAGCATAGATATTTAGGTTGCCAACATTAGCATAGATATGGTTTTTCAAAATCTGCCTGCAGGTTTTATTATGAGATGTGTATTTTTTAAAGAGGTTTACTAAATTGGTTTTAAAGAATTATTTTTTGTTTGAAGAATTTGCTAGGGGGTAGGTGTTTTTTAGATGCACACATAAAGGAGGTTATATTGTTTGCACAGTGTTCCTTAGCTATCTTTTTAAGGATGCTCAACAGGAGATCCCAAGACTTAAAGTATGGCAGTAATTGGAGAGCGTACCTTTTACAGATTGGTTTCTTGGCTTTGTAAGTTACAAATGTTCTTTATTATAAGCATTATTTTCTGGAAGAGGGCATTTTGCTTGATATGGGGTGGGTTGAACCTAATTATCTATTCCTGAATATGAATGCAGCAAGGTTCACGCATTGAATGCGGAAACTATCAGATCTTTGCAGAGTTCTCTGTGACCTAAATTAAATCTTTACCATACAGGACTGCAGTCTTTAGAGCAGGCTGTTTCCATTGTCTGCTGTGTTAATTGTGCGTGCTAACTTGTTACAGCTAATTTGACTATCATTGCCCATTTTATACCCTTTGCTGTATAGTTTGAGCCCAATAGCAAAAATCCCGAGTACTACTTCACACATTTGAAATATGTCTTCTCTCTTCTCCCAAGATCATTTATTATGGATTCAAAAAAGCTGTGTAATGGATCTGGATTATTTTTCTATCAACACCCTGAAAAATTTATTGTATTGTCAAGCATCATTGACAAATACAGTTGTAATTTAATGAGAACAGACTAATATGCCAAAAGCATTGATTTCTAAGTCTTTATTCTTCCTAGCCAGCTCTGTTGAATGAAATGCTGGAGTAGTTTCTCCCCCTTGCATCCTCTTCAAGGATGAAATGTTTTCAAGATTTTGTCTCCTCTCCCCTTTTTCTAGTGAGATTATGTTCACAATTGTACTGTAATAAAAGGGTTACTGATTAGTGAAATTTTTCCTACTGAGATGTCTAATGATCAGTTTTACATACTGCCATAGTTTTAAAATGTCAAGTCTTGGACTCAGATTGTAGCTTGGTGTTAGTGTGCTTACCTACTGTGTGTGAGGCCCTGGGTCATCCTCCAGCGCTGTAAACAAATGTGTGTGTGTGTGTGCTCGCGTGCGCACGCGTGTGTATTATTTCTTTCACAGGAATAAGTCCATCCATGGTAAAGGTTTTGTGTCATGGATCTGTAAGGCAAAAGTGCAAATTCAAAATTGATTTGTTGCTGGGGATGTAGCTCAGCGGTATAAGCACCTGCCTTGCAAGCGCTTGGTCATGAGTTCAATCCCTGGTACTGATAAAAATTTTTTTCATTTGTCATATAATCTCTATACAAGACTACATTTTATCTTCTGCTTGGGATTTTATTTTATTTATTTATTTATTTATTTATTTTAAAGATTTTATTTAAAGAGAAACAAAAGCATGTAAAGGGTAGAGATAATACACAATTCCAAAAAAAAAGACAAACAATAAGAAATCACTAGTTAATAAATTACATATTATCCTCTTAGAAATAACTGTTCAAGTTACAAAATTAAAGCATACAAAGTAGATAGTCAAACAGTGAGAGTGTGAACAGTTATGCATGTATGAATTTTCTACGTGTATTTCTATCCTTTCTGTATTAGAGGGAAAAACAAAACAAAACAAATTCCTATAAAAACATGAAACCAAAAAGTTGTATAAAACCACAGTACAAGGTGATCTACAATGATTACTGTGTTGTTTCTTATTATCTTCAATAGAATGTCTATATCATCAGGCATAATTGAATATAAAGGTATAATTGAGTATAGCAGTAAATAACAATATTAGTAAAATAAAACATCGTAGACAGTATAAAACTTCAAAGGCAGGTAATAATCAAACCAGAGTGGATATTGTAGTGGATCTTGTCATCTTCAGTGCAGTTGCCTATACTCTCAGACTTGATACTATCATTCAAAACAGCTTTGAATAAAATCTATCAATACAAAACAGCAATCTAACAAACCAGATTTGATTACAATCAGTCAAGGTAAAACAATGTAGTGTGGATTGGCCTTATTCTGTTTTATTTTGCTTAGTTTTATTCTCTTAAAAAAACAATTGGGAAACCAAACTGGACTGAAGATGTGCTTTTATATATGATTAATAAGCTGTCAAATTATTTATGAGTAAGATAAAACCCGAGTAGGGTACAGTTACCCCTTTATTCTGAAGGGACTCATCGGTGGAAAACCTACCTTTTTTCTAGTAGCCCCATATAAGGTGCTTTTTGGTGAGAGAATGTGAGGGTGAATTCATATGACCAAACTGTGTCCACCAGCCATAAGGACATTTTAACTCTGCAAGGTATGACTGATTAGATTCTGTATGCTCATTATGGTTCCTGGACTACAAGCATGAATATGACTCTGTGCCCTTGAAGCTCTGTGGTTGTAGGACAGGTGAGCACAGAACTCATGTTCATCTCTCCTTTTGGGAGACTTCTTGATGAAGTCTCTTGCATGGCTTTATTCCTTGGATTATTGTTACTTTTCCTGTTTTGCTTTTTAAAATAAAATTAAGGGCTGGGGATTTAGCTCAGTGGCATAAGTGCCTGCCTTGTAATCCAAGGTTGTGAGTTTGGTGCCTGGTACCAAAAATTAAAAATAAAAAAATAAAAAAACAAATAATTAAAAAAAATTAAGGCCTGGTACCTATTTAAGTTCCCATCAGCATCATACCTAATCTGATAAAAGATTCCCCAGGAAGCAATATTATCAGTGTCAGTGTGGCATTTGTTTCTTAAAGTGGATAACTAGGGTAGAGTGGGTGGCATATTGATTAAATACCTTTGAATTGGTAAAATGGAAATTGGAAAATACTATCTAGAGTATGGATTAAAAAGGAGCATGATATATAGTGATAATGTAGGTAATTGTGTTTGATGAAATAGTAGAATAAATGCAGTTTCCAATCTGTATCCATATAAATTCCCACTGAGAAGACAAGTAGATGATAGATGCATGGGGTGGCTGTATGTGTGTTAGAAACTAGATCTCGGTGCTACTTCTGCCAGGAAGCCTAGAATAATTTTTGTTAGGCAGCATTGCTAATGGGCCTAGAATGAGAGAAGTAATTGAGGCCTCCCCCTCCCAGAGCCTTTTGGAGAGAGAAACCTTAATTTGGGAGGAATAAAGTTCTTGATGCCTGGTCCTACAAGCCACAGCACTAAAGCCTCTCAGATTGGACATACTGGTCGTTTGTGAACAGTGTTCATAGATTCAGAGTTTGTTCCTAGCACTGTGCTAGAAGGAGCCGGTCCACATAGTTGGCCTTGTTACTAAGTTCTCAGTTACCAATGTCCCAGCCTCAACTTTTCTTCAGGTTGCTGATCACACAGCTGGTAGTTAGTTGAAGTTTCTATTATCAAAAAGATTGTGAAAGCTGGACATCAGTAATGAAAAGAGAACAATCTAATAGAGTTCTGAATATCCCAGTTGCCAAATTAAAATCAATGTGTACAGTGAACAGCAAATTAGATAACTGAAAATCTTTCCCTAACTGCAAAAGATGGAGAAATAAAAATGATGAGAAAATAAGACAAAAAGATATGTGAAGAGATGTAATGGACAACTAGTAGGAAATCAGAAATAGAGCATATGCATTGTTTCGAGAAACAATAGAAAAAAAAACATGCTGACCCTAAGTTAATAGAAAAGGAAATATGAAAACATTTCCTGCTGGACTTTTCAAAATTGGAGGAAATTCTGTTAGAGACAGTATGAAATGAACGGAATTATTGGAACCATAGAGAGTCAACCTATAACATCTCCCATGAAAAAGCAGACTGCCTGGGCTTTGGGTGGAGGAGTTGCTGAGGTAAGTCCTACTAAGTATCCTCCCCTTCTGAGAAATAAGGGCAAGTTGGTGCAATAAACTAGAAAGTCAGCAAGAAAGATCCTCCTCTTCGAATAAAGGTTGGTCATGACCATAAATTACTCTTAGTAATTTATTAGTGTAAATTACTCTTCTCTTTTATAGTTACTGTAACTAACCATGCAGTCTGCATGGTTAGTTACAGTAACTATAAAAGAGAAGAGTAAATTATCATTATTTGTAGATAACATTATTACCTATAAGGAAATTATCTATAAGCCTGTTTGAATTAATTCTAAGTATGCAGTTTGTCATAGTCCAAATATACGAAAGTCAGTAATTTTTTCAAATACTCAAGGGATATGTAGATAACTACAATTGGAAAAAAATCCCTTAAATATTTCAAAAGAAACTGGAAAATTTTAGAAATTATTTTTAGAAAACTTATTTTGAGCAGCCGAGTGTTGTGATAGGTACTTGTAATCCCAGAATTTAGCAGGCCGAGACAAGAGAGTTATGAGTTTGAGACCCATGGGGTAAATAGCAAGACCCTGTCACTCATAAATAATTGAACACCCTTAATTTTGTAACAAAGCATAAAGAGACTTGAATCAAGAGACTGAAAACATTTCTAATGAGGGAGACACAGTATAATATGAATTATCTCCAAATCTATGAATTTAATACAGTTGTAGTCAAACTTCTAATTACCTTTTTTGATTCTAAGGTGGGACAGAATAGGGGGATAATATATACTTAAAGAAAAAATTGCAGGATTATATTTGTAGGTTGAAATTCCATTACTGTGTGTGAGTTTTTTTTTAAAGTCTGTTAATGCCTCGTGGTGATGACTAAATGGCACAAATCAGAGTCCTGAAAAAAGATATACTGTATTAGTGTACAACAGTGATGTCATTTTAATTCACCGAGAAGGAATGACTTAGTGAGCAAATAGTGCTAGGAAATTTGGTTTAGAAGTTCCAAAAATATAAAATTAGAATTGTACTTTATACCACAATCTAAGATTTAATAAGCATTGAATAATTAAATTTTTCAGAATAGAATTAAAAAATGAGGAAATACATCTGCAAATATATAATTAGTGGTAAAAGCCTTTCCTATTTGTATTTTTTGCATTGTAGGAATGTAACCAGGACCATGTATACGTGTTAGAAAGCTCTCTACCATTAAACTATGCCTCCGTCTCTAAGCTTTTCCTACTTTTAACATGTAGGACAATATTTCTCTTTATATTTTGATAAAAAGAGACCCCAAATCCCATTGCCAGTGAGAAATGTAGACTTATGTTGCTAATGATAAGATGAATTGATACAACCATTCTTAGGTCACTTTAGAAAAATATGTTAGAAGCATTCATGAGCTAATACTCCCCACCCTCAGCTCTTCATTTTGAGACAAGTCTTGCTATGTTACCCAGACTGGACTTGAATTTATAATCCTCCTGCCTCAGCTTCCTAGTAGCTGGGATTACAGGCATACACCATTGTGCCTGGCTCTGAGTACCTTTTACTGCAATAATTTTACTTCAAATTATCCTACAGAAAATTATCAAGAAGACATTTTCAGAGATGTACAAGTGTTGTATACAGTGTACATAAGGATATTTATGACTTTGTATATTTAGAAACACTCAAATACTCAAAATAGAAAACATAAAAAATAGATCGAATATATTTAGTATATGTTATGGAATGGTATGTAACAGTTGGGAATGTTTTATCAGATAACAGTAAACAACAGGAGTCAAGTGTAAATTTTAAATGCATTCTGGTCCTAATTGCTCACGGGATAATTCATCCACAAGAACATTTAGTGCCTACAGCACCCCATGATTGTTCTGGGACCTAGAGATCAAGAGCATTGGGCGGGAACAAATGAAACAGACCATTTGTTTGCCTTCTTGAACTTACATTTTGGTCAGTAGAGATGGAACAATAAATACAGTCAATAGGTGATAAGTGTTATGGAGAAAATTATAGTGGTAAGTGTTATAATGATGTACCAAGGGAAGGAATATGGGAAGATTGCAACTTTAAATGAAATAGTCAGAGAAGGCCCTGACAAATTACCGTCGATTAGTGTATATGCTGCTGAAGCAAGCAGAAAATGACAGTTGGTTAGAGAATTGAGAAAAGCTGGGGAGGAGGAAAGCAGTGTTGGTCCTTGAGGGGTGATGTTCCTGGTGGAGAGAATTGTGTGGTCCAGCAGGAGCACAGAGATCAGCTTAGATGACCAAAGTGGGGAGTGTGTGGGAAATAGGGAAACAAAACAGAAGCTGAAGGTAAAAGTGGAGGACCCCGCCAGCCTGTGATGCTGTAAGTCACAGTAGGATTCTGAGGAAAGGAATGAAATATGGCCAACATTGGCTCTTTGGGGTGGAATAGGCTGAAGAGGAGCAGGAATGGAAGCCTGGAGATAAGAGCTATTATAATTACCCTGTGGAGAGATGATAGTACCTTAAGGAAGTGGTGACAAATACTTTGATTCCAGATTCATATAATGAAACCTTATTGGAGAAAAGAGTTGTATCAACATATTAATAGTTAGCAACATGTCGGTGGGTAAGAATTACATGGGACTGCTGGTGATTTGTGTTTTCTTACATAGGCCAGTGTTTTTCAAATTTTCTGTAATCCTTATTTTTAAAATCAGAAAACAAGAGTGGCTTCTACTTTTACTATGTTTTTCCTGATTTCAAACTATTTGATGCATTTAAAACTTGAGTATATGTGCTGCCAGAACAAACACAGATTTAAAACTTTAAGACTTCTTTCTTTATAGTGTTATGCATTTCCTCCCATCTTGAGATTCAGAGGGTGCATAGGACTGACTTAGAGCTAAGATGTTAACTAGTGAATTAAATTGAGGAAGATAATTAATTACACTTTCAAGCTAGACGTATCCAGCATTTTTCCTGTCATCTTTGTTTTCTTTTGTAAACTGTAAAACATGCTTTATTTTACTCTGATAAATTCAGTACTGTAAGGACATACTTTGATTTATGTGTTCTCTTCTTACCTCATTGCTAATGTACAATAATTCATTGGCGCAGTATATATAATAGCTCAACAGAATCTTAATCATCATGTTTGATCATCCCTGCTAATGAAGGGGAATCGTGTTGTTGATTTCCTGGAAACCTATTGGATATATCACTAGAAGGAGCTATAATTTTCTGGCTTATCCTTCTGGTTTGTTTGATCATACCAAATATTAAACTTGTGTAAATCAATTTAACTGAGATGAGAATGGTCCAGAATGTGCTGACTGGCAGAGAGGGAAGTAAAATTTTAATCTGGAATTCAGACATGGCTACAGACCACCTGGAATAGGTTGAGTTCCTAAACAATGATTCAACAAAATCTTTTCTTATCTGGTGCATAGCTTGAGTGTTCTGTTAGTCAAGAATGGTAGCCTTTACTTTGTTTGGGAAAGTTTGTATCTCTAACGGTGGCAAGAAAATGGGAATTTTGACTTTTTTTGTGTGTGAGGAACATTATCAGGTGACTTGAGTGTGTTGCCAAGATAAAATTTTGTTTTTCTTCTTATTTTAATTTCAAATCATGCTTTACAAGTAAATTACAGATTTGTAGTGGCATTGGTTCTGTAATCAGCAAAATTATTTCATGGCCTATTAGGTATACTTTAGTTCATTAATGGAAAATAAATACGATTTATTTCTTTTTCATGAAAATAGAGAAATATCTCATCTTACACCTAAGGTTCTGAAGAAATCTAACGCATAAACTATTTTTGTAGTCTGAGGCTTTCATGTCTGTCTGTATCTACTAGACAACTGGTATGGCGAGTCAACGTTTTACTGTGTTTGACTTATTTTTCTTCATTTGCCTAATTGGTGTATAGGTTTTTCATTCAGTTTCCCAATGATTTAGAACTGGTATTTTGGTTGAAAACAATTCTTTTACTTCAAAAACAGCTGTCTATATTATTCATGCTTTCTTAACTCAATGACTTTTCTATGAATTGTAGGTGACACTAGTAAAGAAAATGTCTTCCACGCCACACAGAGTGGGTTGAATCCTGACACTGTCAATGAGTAGCCATCAGAGACTGTTAAACTATCTTTTTTGTAGATTTCTTATGATGTTCCTTTAGCATTATGCCTAGTATATGATAGACAGCCAGTCAATGTCATTGCCTTCTATTTCCCTTATTTTATAATTTACATTTGTCTTTATTGAATAGAGCCTTTGATAATTTTGTTACAGTTTAAGGTAATTTTTATAAAGGACCCATTTAATGATGAATGGAAAGAATATCAGTTACTAAATTTGGTCTGCATAATGTCAGACTTTCAATTAAGGGATTTCCCCCCCATTCTTTTTGATGTCTTTTGTGAAGTTTTATAGCATATTCATATATTTATGCCAGAAAACTTGCAAGATCCTTGGGCTGGAAGCTTTGTATACATTATTTTTATTCTTCACAACTGTTAAAGGTAAATAGACTTTATTTCCCATTGAAGAAAAAATTGAGGATTATATCAGCAAAGCTTTTTAAAATGTGCATGTACTAATGGGTCAATCAATGGATTGAAGTCCATGTGGTAGACTGTAAAGTGATCTTTTGAAGTGTTACTGGAGAGCGAAGGTTCCATTATCAGATTAGAGTCATCTCCACTGGGACTGCAGGGTAGTGGCTATAAAGAGGCTGTGAGGGAGCTGAGCTGTTGTTTTGATACTGGAGTATCCTCAAAGTCAGTGTGAACTGTTGCTGTCTAAGGGCACTGAGACTAAGATGTGTTTCTCTTTCATAATGTGCTTATCAGTGAATTCTTAAGTCTTCAAAGGTGTGAGTACCTTTATTAATTCTAATCATTTTATTTTTGGCTTTTGTAAAGTTGCATTTTTTTTTTCTTAAACAGATTTTTAAATGATTCTATTTTTTTAAATGTAGCATGCATGTTTTTTAAGAAAACATTTCATATAATATTTTAGTTTCTTGGGGTTTATGTAAAACAATAGACCAACAGTTAATACCTAGCTTTTCTTTTAAATAGGACTGTTTAGTTTGAGTTTTAGTGTGCATTATTATTGTTAGTATAATGTTTCACTGCTCAGTGTCAAGTATGCTTATATCTAAAAATTTTGTTTTGTAATTATCTGTACCTTATTTATGTAAAATACAGGTGATAAAGAAATCCAGACAGGTTTAGAATACACTAGAGTCAAGTTTGAATTTTTATCTTACTAGCATAGGAATTTCTAATGATTTATTGGATTGTATCTTTATTTAACTGGCTTTTCAGTTTAGATAATACCCTTGACTGAACAACAATTTGGTTAATTAAGAATCATAGGCCAGTGAGTACAGGGACCAGTTTAACCTAACTTACATCTAAGTATTTGGTTCTGTAGTTATTAACACATCAATATGTTCTTTACTATTATGTTGAAAATCATTTGGGAACATTTTGGATGTTTTCTAAGAAAAACGTTTTAATATTACAGTTTGTCCAATGGTATTATTTACTTTTGAAAGCAAAGAACCACATATGAAAAGTTTGTATTTTCTTTGTGTATTCTAAAGCTTGCTTTAAATTTAGATGATAGTCAAATATCATATTCTGGGATAAGTATTATTGGATGTAGTTTACTGTGGAATATGTTTGTTTGAGAGATAAATAATAGTGGGCCTAGTTGGTATTGTTTTGCCTCACTAAACAGGTTTTCAGAATTTGGCACCTAAAATAGCTTTTCTCCCATCTGCCAACAGTGTGAGCTAATTTGTCACCAACAATCTTTCTTGCATACATTTTGTACATCAAGGTTAGTTCCTACATAGAATAACATTTCTATATAGACTAATTTTTTTGCTGGGGGAATGAGAGAACCTGTCAGCTTCAGAACTGTCTAAACATATTGGGGAGTTGCCGTTTGAATATTGCTGGGTTATCCGATCCAGGAGCCAGGAAATTTTTTCCATTTTAGATTACAAGTATCAATTTCTATGATGAATGAATGTTTCCTACATTCAGAGAATTCTGTCATCAGGTGGATAGTGCAAATTGAAACAAGGAAAGAGGTTTTCAGAATAGAGCTTTTTGGCTCTTTGTATACGGCAGGAGAAAGTGCAGATTAATTTTTATTCTTAGTAAGTGGGAATAACTTTGTTTTAATGTGATTCTGGCACTTTTTGTTTGTTTGTTGCCTTTGGAGTTACTTTGTCTCCTTTCATTTTTCCTAATTTAAATTTTCAACGTTTATTTTTCTGTTTCTCTTATTATAATGACCCAAGATATTATGGTTTTTATCACTAGTGAGTAATTGAAAGTGTTGTTTATTAATGTTTTTAAAAGTCTTCTTTATCAAAGTTAATAGACTGCTAATGTTGGAGTTTATTATTTCATTCTCTAAAACCCAAAGATGAACGTGCGTGTGCACGTGTGTGCGTGTGTGGTGGGGCAAGCAGGAGCAGATAGATGCCAAGTGCCCTCGGTGGACGGCTAAAATGGCCTAGCAGATCAAGTGATGAGAACGCCTGTCTCTGTGGAGAGTATTTTGAGGTCAAAATTCTCATACAATTTAGAGTGCTTAATAAACAAATTGAAACTAGTGCTAAATTTCTGAACTATAGAAGTTAGTCTATGGTTATATATTTTTAAAAATAACCTAAAGCTATCAGTTTTCTGTTATACTGTTACCTTATTTTTCTGTTTTTTGAATCTTAATCTATTCATCAAAACTAATTATATAGACTTACTAAAACTTTATGTCGTTTATATTTCAGGATGAAATAAATTCTTATAAAGTGTCTTAGTTACTGTGAGGTGGCACAAAAATATCAGTGGGTAGAACACACTGGGTTTTCAGATAAGTTAGAAAAGTAATCATTAGTTAAGAAAATCTGATTTATATATTACTGAGAGAAAGTAAATCCAAAACCTCACAAACGCCTTTTTAAAGTCAGAATAGAAAGGTATTTCTTATTGGGAAGTTAATTTACCAAGAAAATACAGACTTTGCAAGGAGGTTAACTGTTTCTGCTTTTTCAGTGGCCTGTATCTACCTATTTATCTTCTCTATATAGAAGTGCTAGAGAGCACAGCTCTACTTTTTGCCATGGTACACTAAGGGAAGTGTTTTTCAGAGAATGTATTCTAGCTGGTGTTGTGGTTTTGTTGTTTTTTACCCCATACTGTCTTCAGATTTCACTCTACATGGGCCTCAGGAATTCAATTTGATGCATCATTGTTCCACACCAAATTACCTTACAGACACTAGTGAGACAAGTACTTTAGGACTGTTCTGCATGGACTATGGATACAGTATTAGAGATTATTATTAGCCATTATAAAAAATAGTATGAAAAACATATAGTAGATAGGTTTAATAATGTATTTACTCAGCAAAAATGTTTAGAACTCATATTTCATAGCCAGATAGAAGTCCAGAAGTGAATAAGACATGATTCCTGCCCTTGAGAATCTCATGTCTGCCTCTCAAGTTTTAAACATTTGTATAAAGTGAGAGGCTCAATCAGCTAGATGAGATAAGATGATTAACAGCTGTGTATGAAAACCAGTGAACTACAGAAACAAAAGCACAAATTGTTGGAATTGATATTCTATTTTCTATTTTTTTTTCTTAGAAAAAACTCAAACATCTCAAGTATACAGTGGAATTGTTTCTTTGTAGAGATTTTACAGTGATTATTAAATGTTTTCATAAATATTTCCCTGGGGCCTACTGGATACAAGTCTCATGCTAACACTAGGGATAATAAATGAATGAGACAGTTTTTTAATTCTTCAAGAGGTTATCCTGGGAGACAGCTGTATGTGCCAATAATTACACTATAGTGGACATGGACATTTTGTGGTTTTTTTTTTTTTTTTTTTTGTACCGAGGATCAACAACCTCACGCTTGTCAGGCAGGCGCTTATGCTACTGAGCTAAATCCCCAGCCCTAAGTTGTATTTTTTTGGGTAGACATGGACCATTTTATTATCAAATTTTGTACCCAGTGATTTCGAGAGAATAAGATCAGTATTTTTCTTGGTATTAGTGACAGTAGGGAAAAAAGAGAAATTTAAGATCTTAGGCCAAATTTATGGATGACTGAAGGAGGCAGCTGTCCTACTTGATGATCTTTCAAAGCTCTGTTTTGCATATATTAGCAATTTCAGTGATGATTACTAAGAGAAAAAAAATATATAATAAAGCATAAGAATATTCTAAAGAAAGTATTTTCATATTCCCAGTGCAATTTTATATGGTCCTGCCTTTTAGTTGATCTTTTAACAATATTTTCCAGCTGGGTGTGGTGGCGCACTCCTGTAATCCTAGCACTCGGGAGGCTGAGGTAGGAGGATCATTGTGAATTTGAGACCAGCCTGGGCTACAAAGTGAGCCCAAGGCCAGCCTGAATCACATAGCGAGACCCTGCCTCAAAAAGGCAAAGAAAAAAAAAATTTTTCCATTGAGAATAGCTTCCCTTTTGCAAATGATGAAAATGAACTGAGAAAGAGTGAAGGATTATCTACAACAGTACTGCCTGAAACGGCAGACATTTTGTTCTTCTCTGATTGGGCCCATCAGTAGCCTTGGAGTAGGAAGGCCTGTAACATAAAGACAGATAGTTTGGTGGGGTAGAAATAACTACATATTTGAGAGGTGAATGATGCACAGGATTACAGAGGTCCACATTTGTATATTTTATATACTGGTCAGTTGATGTAAATGGAGGTATCCTTTCTTATTCCTTAAAACACCTTAAAAAGTGAAACACTCAAAGAACCTTTTATCTCTATGTTGGTCCATCTGTTAGCTGAAATCACTTTTCCATTAGTGCCTAGAGTTTCACTCCTAGAATCTTCTGTGTGTCCAACAAAAGTTTCCTGTTTGGCAGTCACAGCCAGTTTTCTTTTCCTTTATTTTGTTGTATTTCGATACTTTCAAAATCAGTGATTAACTCTTTTGGTTACTTCCAAGATGATGACTGCAGTGTACATGTATTTCTCCTTATGTAGGAATGTTTTTTCAATAACTTTGTTCTTCTTGAAATTAAAGATGTTTGTAGACCACTCAAAAGATTTAAAGCCTGAAATTCACAAGTAATGTATGGCTATGCTTTGTTTTAAAAACCTACTGCCTCCTTTTCTGTAAGCATAGTTGGGAGAATGCTTGCCCAGCATGTAAGAGGCCTTGGGTTCAAATTCACATTAGTGCCAAAGAACAAAAAATTTAAAAGGCAATTCTCATTTATTTTTAGTAATAAAGTCCTAGTAAGATCAGAGAAATGATTACATTTCAAAGTATTATATCGTAGTGATTATGATTGCTTTTGCAGCCAGAGGTGACTTTAGAATGTACTAACTCATAAGTCTTCTTGGTTCTGGATCAAGCCTTGGCAAAGGTCTATGTTTTGAATTAAGTTTTTTAAATTCTGATATCATCAAAGAGCTTACAGAATATTGACCACCTTGTTAGGTGATTTGTAATCCAGGAAGGCAAATACCAGCTTTGACTGATGAACAGTGGCTTCCTTGATCACCTGTTGATGGTTAAGAAGCTTGTAGGGGACATTTGGGAAGGATTGGCACAATCTATTCAAGTCTGACACCATCACAAACTGGAAGGGGAGGGAGTTTTTATTACGTTGTCTAAATTTATGAAGGATACTCACAATAAGTATCCCTTCTTGTAGACTCAGGATCCTGTCATTCCAACCCTATACCTTTAAAAAAAAAAATAATCTGCTGTTCAGATACCTTCAGTGGGGTCTTCACTGCCTTCTGAAGATCCCATTCTATGATTGAACATGTGGTAGAAGTTCTCTCCTGTAGTATCTCTTTCCTTTCCAACCAGGTATTACTCTGTATTTAACATTCAAGAAATCTTAATATAAAAGGTTTCTAACAAGGGTAAATTATGAGTTTTTAGATGTAATTTATTCTGTTTTTCTTGGCTATTGAAAAAATTTTCATTTCAAAGTAAACAGTGACTTGAATGCCAAAATAGTGCAGAGTGAGTCAGTGTACTTTTCATCCACATTGCATCAATGCTAGTGTCTACAAAACTGTTGTTTACCTGTAGTGCTATCTATCATAGCTACCCATTTATTGTCACCCATAATTTTATCTCCCCATCACTAATCCCTGGCAACCACTGTTCTCATTTCTGGAATTTTGTCATTTCAAGAATATTATATAAGTAGAATCATATAAAACCCTTGAGCTTCTGATTTCACCCAACACAATTCTTTTCCAATACATCCAAGCTGTATCAATAGTTACGCTGTTTTGTAAAAAATCATTACCAGTATCTTTCCTAAAACCACAATAAATATTCACGTAACTCTGTTAGCATTTGAACTATTATAGAAATGATTAAAATTGTAAGGCTATGCAATTTGAATTCACTTATTATATAGTATATATGGTAGGTTGACTTTGATAATTTTTTTACTATTTTCTTTTTTGGTATTGGGAACCGAACTCAGGACCTCGCGCTTGCCAGGCAGGTGCTGCACCGCTGAGCTACATCCCTGGCCCAATTTTTTTTTTTTTAATGGTACCCAGGATCAAACTCAAAACTTCGTGCTTGCCAGGCAGGCGCTTAGGCCACTGAGCTAAATCCCTGGCTAATCCACAAATTTGATAATTTGTGATTGAATTGTTAGGGTTGACAATAAGACTGAGTCCAGAGATCCCATTCTTTTGATGTTACTAGAAGATTTATGACCACACCCTATTGGTCAGGCCTTTTGAGCCTTTTCCTCAGTGGTCAAGGGTTGTCTACCTGAGAGAGCAATTGTGAAGATAAAATGAGGCATTAAATTGAAAAATACATAATTTTCTTAAACATGTAAGATACAAACTGAAAGGAAATAATACTGAAAATTTAAATGCAGCTATGACTGATATAATAAGGTTGACAATAAGAGGTTTTTCGAAAAAGAGCATTTCATTTCCATTTTTTCTGTAATTAACATTTTTTCTGTAATTTTATTTTTGTTTTTCTGTTTATAAAAATAATGCACGTGGTGGCACGTGCCTGTGATCCTAGCACTTGGGAGGCTGAAGCAGGAGGATCATTGTGAGTTTGAGACCAGCATGGGCTACAAAGTGAGCTTAAGGCCAGTCTGAACTGCATAGTGAGGCCTTGTCTCAAAAGGACTAAAATAATATAATAATAATAATAATAAATAATGCACACTTATTAAAAATTGAGACATGGCCATAAATACGTTCACTAGAAAACAAAAGCCTACTGGCATCCTTCATGCAAAGTTACTGTTATGAATTGTTGTTGGTGCTGTTTGTTTTTGTATGCATAGGGTAAGTTGTTGTTACTAGTTATTAAACCAAAAATTTGAAATTTGCTGTGCATATTGTTTGGCATCTTGCTTTTTCACTGTGTTAGTTTTTCTGTTACTATGCAGTTCATTCATTCTTTTTCTTTTTTCTTTTTTTTTTTTTGGTCTTTTTGGGACAGAATTTCACTATGCACATCAAGTTGGCCTTGAATTTGTAGCAGTCTTCTTGCCTTATCCTCCAAGTGCTGAGATTATAGGTGTGTGCCACCATGCCCAGGCTACGCATATAGTTTTCATAGCTCTGTGACTATTTTACTGTCATTTATTCAGTTATCTGAATGCTTGGTGTGTTTAAGGCTCCATGCTAGAAAAGCTATACTAATTTATGATAGTTACATTTTAAGGAGAAGATAGCCTTAGTCTCTCAAGTAGCTGAGATTATAGATGTGTGCCACAGCATCAGATTATCTTAGATTTTATGTCTGTCCTTATTTCAGGATCCCACCTAGGATAATGCTTTAGGTTTAGTTTTCAACCTCTTTATAGCTGTGACACTTTCTCAGATATTTCTTATTTTTTATGTCCTTGGCAATATTGAGGAGTGCTGGTAAGGTTTTTTTTTTAATTTTTATTTTATTTAAAGAGAAAAAAGGCAAAACAGAAAAAGGGGTAGAAAAAATACAGAATTTCAGAAAAAAATAGGCAGTAAGAAATCACTAGTCAATAAATTACATATTGTCTTCTTAGACATAGTTGTTCAAGTTACAAAATTAAAGCATACAAAGTGGACATTCAAACAGTGAGACTGCAAAAAGTTCAGTGATCCAGTAACAACTTAGCAACATGGTTATGCTAATACAGAATTTCAAAAAAAAAAAAAGGATAAATAAGAAATCACTAGTTAATAAATTACATATTGTTCTCTTAGAAATAGTTGTTCAAGTTACAAAATTAAAGCATACAAAGTAGATAGTCAAACAGTGAGAATGTAAACAGCTATGCATGCATGAATCTCCACATGTATTTCTACCCTTTCTGTATTAGAGGGAAAAACAAAACTGAGCAAGACAAAACAACAAAGTCCTATAAAAACATGAAACCAAAAAGTCATATAAAACCACAGTACAAGGTGATCTACAATGTGGTAAGGTATTTTTATAGAATCTCTCACTCTTTTCTGGGATTTGTTTCATACTTTTCTCATGATGAGATTGGGGTTATGGGTTTTTGGAAGGAAGGCAAAGCTAACGTGGCATCATCATCATATGTCAAGAATACCTTCTGTCAGTGTGATTACCACTGTCAGTAACTGGCTGAGGTAGGGTGTGTCAGGCTTCTGCTCTGTAAAGTTATCCACCTCCACGCTTTCTTTATACTCCTTAAAAAGGAAATCTCTAAATACAGCCTAAACCTAAAGAGTGGGGAGTTAGGCTGCAGTTCCTTTAGGAAGTATCTTTTATTTGTTTTTTGATTCTGGGGATTGAACCCAAGAGCATTGAACAAGATCATTATGTACCACTGAGCTACACCGCAGTGGGAAATGAATAAAGTATTTGAAATTCTTCTGCAGACACTTGTCTGTTTTCTCATTTACTTACTTAATGAATCATTTATTCTAGTATGAACTCATGAAAATTTGTTTTCTATCACTGAAAGATGCTCTAAATTTATCTTATGTATTTCCTGCTACAATCCTATAATGAGCCATTTTCCCAAGGAGTTCTGCTTCCTTTTATTGGAAAATGGTGTTAGAAACCAAATCTCAGTGTACTTTTTTTTTTTTTTTTTTTACTATGATTCTCCTTGTTCTGGTTTTCCTTCATTTTAAATTTTTTAAAAAAGATTTCTGATAAATATAAACTCTGACATGTCAAATGTATGCTGAATCATTATATACTTTCCAAACTACCTTGTCTTTCTTCCTTATACATCTTTCTGTCCTGGGTTGGCCCTGGAACACAAGTCTGGCCTTGGAAATATAAGTCTGTTGGCAATGAGTTTCTTTCCATAATCAGAAGCCAAGAGGAAGCTAACTTTGGGCACTTTAGCCTTTTTCCTGCCAGGAATGTGGAATCAGTCCCTGGAGGTTTAGCATGAGTGTGGAAGCAATTGCTAGGGAATGCGCAGAAAGAACCTTGGTCTGTGATGTCATTGCTGACCTGCAGCTGAACTATCCCTGGTCTGCCCAAATCCAGACTCTTGTGGCCTGAAAGAAAATAAAGTCCTATGTGTTTTAAACTCTTGTTCCTGGGATTTTCTGTAATTGCGACCCACTGTACAGTCTCAACCAATTTAGATATCAACCTAGTTGGCAGAATTATTACTCATTTACTTGTAAAATATTTGTTGAGGACCTGCCATTAGTAAGACTTCATAAAATAGAACACAATGGAACTGAATTGTGGTTATTTCTGTTTCCTCTGAATTCAGAGGGAATTGTGGTATACCGAATAAGATTATATCAGTAACTACAATTAAAATGGAATTTAATAAAATTATTTATTTGGTTATAGTTACCCAACTTCTGTCACTTTAATCTATTTTTCTTAATACACTTTTCTCTGAATAAGCCAAAGGTTTCACTATTTACTTAGCTTCAGAATCGATGCCTGCATTTGGTCCAGTCCTTTCCTTTTTCTATAACTCTACATATCCATTTGGTTATGACTTCCCATTTTTCCTACCTTAGAAATATTTGTGTCCCATTTTCCTTATTTCCATTGTGCCTCCCCATGTTGTGACATGTCTAGATTTCCTTCACATAGATGATACAAACTTCCATATCTATCTTCCCACCCTCTGTGTTCACCCTTCTTCATGATACTGGCTAAGCAACCTTTTTAAACAGACCTTATTTTTCTCTTCTATAAAATTATATACTGACTCAGCACAGTCTATAGTGTAATGTTCAAAACAATTTTTTTTCTCTCTTTAAAGTCTTTCAGGATTTGACCCTGCCTGGTTGTCTCATGGTAGTGTCTACACACAGTTCATCCCACCAGAGACACCCCCAGCTTCATTCTAAACATTTTAACAATTTCTGTCTTTAGTTTTCAATGTGCTTGTCTCAGAACATTTAAACTTGAAATTCGTACTACTCCCAGTGTCTTTTAGTCCTTTAAGACTCAAAGATGGTTATGCAGAAGACTTTCCTAAATTCTCACCCTGTCCCTCTGAAAAGCCCTGTACCCAACTCTGTTAGCTTATAACTCTGGCAGTTATGGCATTAGAATACCTCCTGAGTTTCTCCATCCTCATCTCCATTACTACCACTTGCTTATTCTAGACTAACAACACAATAACCTATTTAAATGGTCTCTCTACTCCTACTTTGATAACTTATAAAATCTTTTTATTTAAATTGATGCAATAATTGTACATGGGGGTTACAGTGTAAGAATTCTAGATATGTATTCAGAGTATGATGAATAAGTCAGTAGTGAGCATTTTCTTCTTCAACATAATTTCTCTGTGTTGTGAAGCTTCAAACCCCTGTCTTCTAGTTCTGTATAAAGCATGTAATACATAGCTGGGCATGGTGGCTCACGCCAGTAATCTCAGCAGTTGGGGAGGCTGAGTCAAGAGGATTGTTGTGAGTTCGAGACCAACCTGGGCTACAAAGTGAGTTCAAGGCCAGCCTGAACTGCATAGGGAGATCCTGTCTCAAAAAAGACAAAACAAAACAAAACACCCCCCATGTAATACATTTTTGTGAACTATACTCAGCCTGTTGTGCTGTGGAACATTAGACCTTAGCTTTTCTGTCTAAATGTATTTTGATACCTGTTACCAGCCTACTCTCTATCTTCCCCTCCCATTTTTACTAACCTCTAGTAACTACTATTATATCGTATGAAATCAGCTTTAAATTTCTACAATTGAATGAGACCATGTGGTATTTGTATTTCCATACCTGGCTTAGTTCACTTAGAATAAGGTCCTTTAATTCCATCTACATTGTTGGAAAAAACAGGACTTCAGTTGATTGAAATATTATTCAATTTATGGCTAAATAGTATTCCATTGTGTATCCGCTTTGTATGTATGGGTATGGATGTATATAAATACAGAAAGCCCCCCCCCCTTTTTTTGAGACAAGGTTTTGCTATATAGCCCAGGCTGGCTTTGCACTTGAGGCACCTCAGCCTCCTGAATGCTGGGATTACAGGAATGCGGCACCATGCCTGGCAGGAAGTCTATTCTTTATTCAAGTGCCCATTGGTTTTTGTTTTTTTTTTAAGCACCTGATCTGGTAATTCTCCTGTATTTAAAAACCATTCTTTGATTTTTCTAAGGATCTTAGGTGCTAAACTAAAACCTAATGTCCTACCTAGGTTTGTTTCTGCTTACCTATAAATCTCACTTACTTGTTTAAATGTGCCACATTCCATTTAGATTTCATCCTTCAGACCTCTACAGCTCCTCAGAATATCCCAACTGAGGTCTGAGTCAGAGTCCTTTGTTACATGTTTTCATTGCCCTTGTTTTTTAAATATTAAGCAAGTTGAAGAGTGTATAGTTGCATTTAGTTTTCAATACTGAATGTAGCTCATGTCTTTAAAAGCTTTCTGCATCTACCTGTGTAGAAACCTTTACCTCTATGTATAAAAATCCTCTTTTTACTCATCCCATTGGATTATAGTTCCTCTACATTTCATGGTCAGTTCCTTAAATATGGCTTTTATCAGTACCTTAAATTCCTTTGCTCAGAACATTTTTTACAGCCCAGTCCAGTTTTCTCTCATTTTAGTTCTGGTTTCTTTGTCGTGTTTTTGTATTTTAGTGAAAAATCCATGAAAAACAATTGTTTTCTTTGTCCAAGAAAGTTCTGAGTAATGTGAACTCTGCTTAAATGGATGTTATGACCAAACTAAGAGCATAATGGATTTGTGAAAGTAATGACTCAGAGACTCCCAGAACCAAAACTTACATTTCATATGGTTGTGTGACTTCATGAGCTCCTAAAAACATTCAGATTTGGTCCTAAGTTTAACATGTATTGTAAAGTTATAGACTGAAGGTATTATAAAGCCATAGACTGAACGGTTTAAAGAGGTAACTGTAGTCCAGTTACCTCTGTTCAGTGTCACTTGGTTTCTGAGTGTTCTGTACCACCTGTACGTAAGACACTGTCTTCCATAAAAGGAACAGAAATCCACCTTCTTACAACTTTCATTTGCTAGCTTTAGTTTTTAGCACTATTTGTGGAATGACAGTTCACATATTTGAAGATACCTGTTATATCCTCCCTAAATAGGTTTTCTCCAGGAAGAATTTAGCTACCATAGTTCCTCCATGTATCATGGCTTAAAGTTCTTTTATCCATTTGAATATATAAAATTGTGAATTTTTTGGATATTTTGGATTACCTACCACTGTGTCCCTTTCTTTATATAAAATGAGCAACAGGTTTTTATGATAACCAAAGATATACAAGAGCAAATTATTTGAGAGAACTTACTATTCACAGATGAGAAAAAGCAATTTATTCAGACTTTGTTGGTGGTTTAAAGAAAGAGTGGGGATGTAGAATAGTTGGGTGATAAAACTGGTATAGATGATGACTTACCTGCTGTATAACTACTTCCTTCACTTTATTATACCATTAAATTTACATATCACTATAATTTTCAATCTGTGATGAGCTCAATTTTATAAATACAGTATGTTCAGCATTTTGTCACCCATGACAAGTAAATTGTTGCTTCTTTGGAGTTGGCTTGCACTGTTGTTTTTTTTTTAAATGAATTCTAACATATGGCAGCCTGATGTGTTGGTCTTCCTGTCTGTGCAGAAGTACAGATTTACCACTTGCTGCTTGAATTAAGAGAGTCAAAAGTAGTGATGGCAGTTGAACTTTCTATGAACCATAAAGCCTTGAAGATAATTTGTCAGGCATTTCTAAGGTTTCTCTTTTAAATTTCTTTTATCTTACTCTGAGGTGAAGCCCCCATGAATGACAGAAGACACATTCATCTTTTATAATAACTGAAACTTGTCCCGTTTTGATCTTTTTTAAAAGTGTTTTTGTCTGTTTGTTTGTTTGTTTTTTCCTGGAATTTATGACAGTCCTCCTACGTCAGCCTCCTGAGTTCTGGAATTAGAGGTTGGTTCCACCATGCCTGGCTCCTGTTGTGATCTTTTGCTCCTTAAGTGCTAATATACTAATATCAAGTGACAATTTTAAAATGACTTTACAAATAATTGTTTCTAGCAAAAATCGGGAGGAAGAGTATTTTCTCTTTTACTGTCATTTTACTGTCATTCTCTGAGACTGTCATTTCATTTGTATCTCCAAACTCAAACATTTCAGATGGAATTGATGCATTTCCAAAGGAAAGCCTTTTCTGGATATTTTTGGAGGGTAGTGCTTTGATTTTTGTCTTTTAAAAAGTAAAACTTTTTTATTATGTTGTCTGTTTAATCCAGCTTTGGGTAGAAGTTTCAATAGTAGCAGCATGTCAAATAATTTTCTCCCCTCTTCATTGTAACATTTGTTGAAAGGTGCAGGACCAGAAAAGGTCCTTGTGTAACATAAATAAGCATTTAATTAAGGGGTATTGCAGATGGTACCAGAGTGTGTGAAGTGAAACGGGGCTGCTTAATCAGCCACAAAAGCTATTTACTGCTTCATAAACTTCATTGCCTACTATCATAAATATTATTACTGTTCTAGGTCTTCAGAAAAGCAATGAAATATCAAAACTGATTTTTCTCTACCACTAAAGTGTGGAAAGTTTTCCTCCTAACAGAACTTGTAATGAAGCTGATATTTGGGAGAAATATTCATAACTGAAATTTATTAACTGGAATGAGACTAGAAGGCACTTAAGTACACAGGAGGAGTATATTGAAAATGAAGCAAAGGGGGAAAGGTCTTTCCTAAATCTGAAGTTATGCTAGGAATAGGTCACATAGTATCGCAGTATGTTTATTAAGCACCTATTGGGCCATGGGCTAGGAGATGCTTCCGCACATTAGCTGTAGTCTTCATAGCACTTCTGTAAACTCAGTTGGTTTCAGTTTTACAAATGAGGGCAGAGAGGCTCAGAGAGACAAAGTCACACAGGTGCATTTATTATGCCTGTGCTCTTTCTACTACCTCTGCATATAAGATGCAAGGGTACATTAAAATAGGCATTTTAAATATTTATTCTACTAAATACCTGCTAGTATATTTGACAAGTTAAATCATGCCATGTTAGTCCTTAAAATTCTAATCTTTTACTTATTTTATATTTAATATGTATTAGTGTTTTCCTAACATTTAAGTGTCGTGAAAGCTATAACCAAATGAGAAAATCCAGTATTCCCCTGCAAATTTACAAACTAAATATTCTAGTCATGTATACACAAAATTTAAGAGTAGAATCAGAAAAAAAAAAAGGTTTTCTTTTCCACAATTTTGTAATTTTTTTCCAGAGCCTTTCCAAATTGTTCCCCTCTGTGGAGCTGAGCAGGTACACACACCGTCTTGGATGCTGAATACTTGGCATGTGAATGACCTAGCTTAAAAGGACAGTTATGGAAAATAGAGGTCATGGTGTTGTAGTGATGGGACAGGACACTTTATGCCATGGAAACTTACAGGAGGTAGTATTTGTTATACCTCATAAAACAGGAGGGGTTTTTCAGATAAAATGTCACGCTACAGCGAAAGGAAGCTCGTGAGCACAGAGTCTAGGGAACATTGTTTTTAGAGTATTAACATCGTATTAACTCATGTGTCTCCATCTGTAAATCACTCACACTACTCTGTCTTTTGTAACTCACTGGAAATGTTTTATTTTGGTCATGTTTTCAAAATACACTGTGTTTTTTGTGGAAATGTCAGCATTGGAAGTTTAATAGTTTGGACTGTTGATGCTTATTTAGGACAATTTACTCACCATGCATCCAGTTTCCTCATTGTATACCTGAAGAAGTTAAGGCCATGATGCACTTAATGTCAGAGACTTTAAGTGTCAGGCCTTGGCTTGATTATTAGTCATAATTTTTGTCTTAAAGCTCTAAAGTTTAGTGATGAGTTTTGTTTTTGTTTTATTTTGTTTTTGCATTACTGGGAATTGAACCTAGGACTTTCATGTTGAACTGTGTTCCTTGGCTTCTTTATTTTTTATTTAGAGATAGTGTCTTATAAGTTTCTGAGTTATCCAGGTTAGGCTTAAACTTGTGATTCTCCTGCCTCAGCCTCTTGGAATATTGGGATTGCAGGTATATGCCACTATGCCTGGCTTAGTGGTAGTTTAATAATAAAAATAATTTATATTTCCACTTGTTTTCTTTGGCTTTGGGAGGGAAATGATTGAAGAGTTGTGAACTAGTAGAAATATGCAAGATGGAATATGGACAGCAATTTATTTAAGTAAAGTATGTAGAACAGTTACCTTAGAAAGTTTAGCTTTATAAAGTGAAGTCACTTAATTTCTCAAGCTATTTATGTACATGTCATTTTATAATGTATAATATAGTGTAAGGACAGCAAATTTAATAAAAAGCCTCACCATGTGAGGTAATGGTGGCAGTGGAATTTGTAGGCTTGCATTTACTCATACATTCTTCCTTTGGCCTTTTAACTGAAGTAAAATTGATGGGAAGAGCATGAAGTTATGGAGAGTTTGGAATTGGGATGCCTTCAGTTGAGTGTAATTATCATAATGTATTTCACCCTTGAAACTGAGCCCTGGATGACAGAGGGAAGCAGCTGAGGCGTAAGAAAATGCCAGAAAGACAAAATAACCTTCAGCTAGTCTATAAAAGGAATGATTAAGCAGTTCAAAATGTAAATGCCAAGTTCTATCACGCAGCCATTTCCTTAGATTTTAAATGGTCATAAATGTTCTTTTTCTGGCTTCAGAAATGCACTTCAATTTCTAATGATATAGGAAATTATTCTGTCTATAGTCAGCCTACTTCTAGTTGCCCTGCACAGGACATAGAATATATACAGATAGTTTTTAAAAAGCAAAACAGATGATACAAAAAGTGAAAGGACAACAAGTGTCCTCACTATTCCCAGTTAAACTTGATAATTTACACTCGAAGTATGTAGAGCCATCTTGATTCCTCCTCTTACTCCTTTAAATTCTAACTAGTTACTCTTCCTTCATTATCTCTTAAAGTGCTTGAAATATTCACGATCAGGACCAAAAAGAGACATGTCTAAGCAAATGTACTGGCATTACAAGGACAGTAAAAGGAGGTGGTGGCATGTATATCAGTCTTAGCTAGTCAGAATAATCAACAGTGTACACAAAGTGAGTGTGTTGGGTTTGATTACTTACAAGTTCCTTTCTTGTTCTAAAATTCTTAGCAAGGCCCTGTTACATCAATCTCCCTCAAACTTACCCGTTCTGTATTTATACTTCCCTTTCCACCAGTCAGATTATTTTCTAGTAAACTCTAGTAATTTAGAGTTAATTAAAACAATAATGATGTGCCAACTAGCTACCTCTTAGAATGGCCAAAGTCCAAAACACTGATAACGCAGGATGTGGAGCAGCAGGAACCCTTTCTTGGTTGGTACACAGACAAAATGGCACAGCCCCTTTGGAAAATAACCTGGCAGTTTCTTAGACAACTAAACATATTCTTACCACACATATTAGCAGTCATACTCCTAGGTCCTAGGTACTTACCCAGCTAGTTTGAAAATTTCTATCTATACAAAGCCTGTTTATAGTAGCTTTATTTGAGTTGCCAAAAATTAGGTTCAGCCAAGATACTCTTCAGTAACTGAATGGATAAACTGGTATATAATACAGTGGAATATTATTTGATGCTCAAAAAATGAGCTATACAAATTGAAAGGAAATAGTAAAGGGAAATATTAAGATGATAACAAATCAATTCTAGAAGATTATAGAAAGTTTTTTTTTCAAAGACAGGGTCTCACTATGTTCCTAAGTTGCCCAGGCTGGCTTTAAACTAGCAATCAAACATGCTAGGATTAGAGTACAAGCATGTGCCACCACACCAAGCTGTAAGAGGAGTTTTTAAAGAAAAAATATCTTATAAAATAACATTGAAAACTTTGTATTGGATAAGTTTTGGTAATTATTGCTTTGTGTTAGCCTGTGCATTGCCAAGAGTGGAATTAGAAGTGTAGCTTCCTGCTGGGTCCCACTGTCAGATAGAAGAGAAAGAGAAGTAGGTTCCAATGAGCATCATCCTGTACCCTCTAGTGTGTTGGAAGTTTAGCTCCCAAAGACTGAGGTAATGATATAGGGGAAATAAATATAATTGTTAGCCTGCTAGTTGTTAGATACACTAAGTTCATGTTCCCCAGAATTGAAGAGTGAATTCTAAGGAACAGTGCAGGTTAAGGGTAGGAAAAATTTTATTGATGGAGACAGGGGAGGATCCAAAGATAGGTTGCCAGTGAGCCCACTTCTCAAAAGAAGTTTTATAGAGCATAATCAGAAGGTGGGTACAACGTGGGTCAAAACTATGATCAGTCAATAAGATTACAAGTATAGACGCTTGGGTAATATTGATCCAATGGGGAAGCAGGTCATACAGCAAGTGTACATGGAAAGAACAAAGACTTTGCTCAGGAAAGGATGGATCAGGGAGACTTGGTCAACCACTAGAGTGAGTGATATCAATCAAGACTGTTGAACCAAGGGATAACAGGTATCCCCTGGGGAGGTATATAGGCTGATCTTCAACAGTTAAACCTACAGTTAAAATGTATTTTCCTCCTTTCCTTTGACTCCCTCAAGAGCCTATCCCTGTCTGATTGCCTAGGATATTTCTACCTAACTTAGCTGGCTATAATAGTAGTATCAGAAACACGGAGTGGGGGATAATTTTTTTGAGGCATGAAAGGAACTTGATTTTGTATTTCAGCTGAGGAGAAGCTGCCAGGGAAGAAGAAATTATGAGATATAATTTTTAGATTAGACCTAAAAATACCATTTTCTTACCTGAAACTCTGATCCTAGATTTCTCAAGGCATGTGGACTCTTCATATACTTTGAATTTAGAATTGCAGAAAGGATAATTTTTAAAGGTCCATTTAATCTTTTAGATTCTTCTAGCTGTCAAAATACAGGTACAAAATGTGATAAAAGACATTTATTGTCTCAAAATTGGAATTAAAGATGCCAAACGAAAGATAATGGGACATTTTCCATGAATAGAAATCCTACAACATTATTTTATTTTTTTACTAGAAAAAAAATACTACCAATAACTATTTTCTCCCAGTCACTTCTACACCAAGAATATATGAGTTTTGTTTAGCTAAATTTGCAGACAGGTAAAATGTCCAACAAATAATAACAGTACAATTGTTAAACTGTGTTTAAATAACTGCACTGAAGAGTGGAAAACCAAAAACATAATAAAAATAAAACCACCTCTCCAAAACCAAGTGATTAACAGTAATTTAAGGTTTAAAACAAAAAATGCTTATGTTCTCTGAATGAGTAAAAATTCAGCTAACATACCTAGAACATATTTGCCATGAAATGAATGTTGAATAATCAGAGATTGGCATTCTCATTCAAAAGAAGTAAATGACTTACCCATTTTATTCAATTCTCATTCTCAGTGGAGAATTTGGGATGGAGTATGTTCATATTAATCTTGAAATCACATAGAGGGAAGAGAACCTAATTTAAATAGCAAGATCAATTTCTCTCTTTTTTTGCCACAGTTTGAAAAAGTAGCATCACTGCCTATTTTAAATACTTAACTGCCATTTGAAAAACTCCTACTATACTGTGGCTGGTTGCAAAGTAGAAAGTGATTGATTTGATATATTGCCTAAGTTTATGTTTTAGTTCATAGAACAAATCCTTTCTAGGCCAGAGTGTTCTGATCCTTTGGCTGGTTGGCTTTCTTTTGTTTGTTTTTTGTAGATTCCCCATGGCTACTAGAAAGAATGGAAGATTATGCCTATTTATAAAGTTGAATTCTTCCTCTGAAATCAGTTTTCTTTTTATTCTAGCTAACCCCTTGAAACCTGCCCCAAGCTGATACTGTGAGATCGCTAAGTTTGAGCCTGTTAGATCTAGAATCTTCTTGTAGTCTACCCTAAGTAAGGTACACGTAGGTCTTAGCTATAGGAATTGACAGTTGATTCAAGTTATGTAATACTTCTGATTGGAGCTGAAATATAGCTAAATAGTAGTACAGTATAAAATGTGAATCAGGGCATTACAGAGAAGTTTTACTGTTTTCCAAGGGAAGACTCATTAATCTTAAGAAATTTCTCATTGAAGTACCCAAAGAGAAAGAAGGAACAGGTACCTCTCTGCTTAATTTTCTGCTAGGGTTCTTTATGATAGATAACCTAATTTTAATATTCTATAATTGTTCAGGTTTGTGATGAATATTGCTAGGCAGAATTTGTGTGTAAAAAACTTTAAGAAATCTAGAAGGTGTTATATTGTTTTGATTTTTAAAAAATAAATGAAAAAGGTACAATCTTTAACCATTGGAATTTTTAAAGCAAGAGAGATTTAATTTGGTTTCATGCATTGAATGTGTTTTAATAAATCAGGAACTGTAGCACTCTTAAAAATCTGAAGCCAGGTATGACGTGCATGCCTGTAATTCCAGTGTTTGAAAGACTGAAACAGGAGAAATGCTTCAAGTTCAAGGCCAGTTTGGGTTACATAGTGAGTTCAAGGCCAGCCTGAACTACAGAGCAAGACCCTTCTCAAAAAAAAAAAGAATCAGAGAGTCACTTTTTCTTTAATAATCTAAATTCAATCCTTTTTTTTCTGTCAAATGGTAATTATACAAACTTGTTCTCTGCCATTTCATTTGAAACTTACCAGAGACAGAAAAATGAAAGCCAGTGCTAATTAAAATCTTTGGTATTGTTTTATTAGTACAAGTGATTATTATGATATCTACTAGTATTTGTCATGTTACAAATTACAAAGCATAGACTTTTAGAACCATTGAATGTTATGGTTTGTAAAACAGTATTATTGTGCCTCTTGAGGAAAAAAACATAGATTTCTTTATTCCCACTGTTTTATCAGATTTCCTGTGTCCAAAGCCTTAGCAAGTTGTAGAAACATCTCACTGTGCTAAGAGACTACGCTAAGAGAGCCATTGTCGCCTCCCTGACAGCATCTTGACAGGGTAATAGAAGTCCTCTGAGGTGGGCGACCTGCCATTGGGCTGCAGTGGCACATGCTTGGGGAAGAGGCTGTCACAGCTGCCAGGAACTCGTGCTTGACTGTACTGCTAACACAGGTTTATAACAAAAGATATTTTTTGTTTTCAGCTTTGGAATGATTTTGAAATTAGAATACACTGCTTCTCTTACTATTAGGAGCAGTAAAAATGTTGATTTGAAGTAGTTGCTGTGAAGCTTTTTTTTTCTGTGAATGGCAATAGTTTTTCTTCACCGCACCCATCAAGTCAGCCGCTCCATAATTCACAATTCTGTGTGTATCTGAGACTTAATTTTAGCAAATACACATCATTTAAATTCTTCTACATTCAGTTTGATATCCTAACAGAATGGCAGTGAAGCATAGTCTGGACCTTTTAGATCTGCATTTTTTTTTTATAGTTGATTACTTTCGGTTAAGTCTAATTTTGGTCATTTTAGACTAAACTAGAATTTTGATCTTTGATGTCATGCTATGGTAGTGATTGATCTCCTGGGGTATTCTTTATGCTATAGTACTGGGTACTTGAGTCAAGGTTCAAAATCCGTGTGTGTGTGTGTGTGTGTCTGTGTAAGAGAAGGAGGGAAGGGAGGCAGGAAGGGAGGGGTAGAGAGAGAGAGCTGTCCTTCCTTCCCTGTATTCTTTCCTTTGTTCTTTATAATATTTTACTTTTTTTTTCAGTTTTACAAAGAAAAATATGAGCCCTTTGGAACATGAGGCCTTTTGGTAGCTATGATAGCTTGCTAACTTATGAGTAAGGCAACTAGCTAGTTGTGAGGCCTGAGATAAAGTGGCGTGACCAGCTGTAGTACTAAAAATCAAGAATAGACTTTGGACAAATAATGAACTTCCTCAGCCAGCATGGAATGCAGACCACCCCCTACTAAAGCCACTACCTACTAAGTTCCTAAATTTTGAGAACATTATAATGCAAATTAGCCAGTTTCTTCCGAGGTCCCAGTTTCCTGTAAACCCTATATGTCTAAGAACTAGGTTAAAAACCAGAGGCACAATTGGTCATTTTAAACCCACAGAGTCACTAAACAGTTGAACAGTTCCTGTGCTGTGTTTATTTATAATTAGCCCTAAAGCTGGGAGCCATGTGGCAACCCCATTTGGGCCCCCTCCTGGAAATTCAGGACCCATTCTCTTCCTTATTTCCAATAAAAACTTTCAAAACTTCCTCCTTTGGTTTGTGACTTCATTCCTTGGCATTTGCAGAAATATGAGCCCAGTACACCTGGCATTATTGCTTTACACAAGAAGAACAATCACCTGCTAAAGAAATGAAGGCGCCAGGATTTAGCTCAGTGGTATACGCACCTGCCTGGCAAGCGCAAGGTCATGAGTTTGATCCCTGGTACAAAAAAAAAAAAGAAATGAAGACACCCTTAAGTCATTCCACAGTGGCCAGTTTACCTCTCACTTACTTTGGATTCTGTCTTACTCTCCCTTCCCCTCCTTTTCTCCTTTAGTTTAGTGGGGTTTTTTGTGGGGGAGCGTTCAGCATCAACTCAGGACCTCATGCATTATACATAAGCAAGCACTCCACCACTGAGCTACATTTCCAGCCCTTCTTAGTTTTTAGGGTTTTGTAAACATACGGAAAAGTAATTTATCTGTTTCAGGTATCCCACATTTTCTTTGTAGGAGAAGCCTTCACTGTATAGTTGTTAGCTAATGAAGCTGTGCAGACAGATAAAACAGGAGAAGATATATCATCTCCCTCTTTTTGTTTCAAAACAAAATTCTATGTAGGGAAACTAGGTAAATATTACTATAAAATATAAGCTCATTTTTACATTCTGACATTAGGGTCTCTTGTTGAAAGATGTTCTATTATAGACACAGTTGTAAAATAATAAGTCTGATCTTCTAGATGGAAGATTTTCAGTTCTGTTCATGACTTCATGATTCTTCATGTAGTGCTGTGCTGGCATTTACCAGCCTTCAGTCTTGAGGCAGTGTTTTACATTAAGATGAGTTAGTTTTCAGTATTAAATAGTTTCATGGTACTCTACATGGAGAATAATTTCTGTTTAAATCAAGATCTGGTGACTCTATAATGATAAGGTTAAGGTTATTGAATGAGAAGTGAGAGTTAAACAGACTTGACAGAAGACCATATTCTTGAAAGCATCTGTCATCTGCAAGTCCAGGAAAAGTGAAGGTGCATCAGTTCTCACTGTAATGTTCTGCATTGATTTAGAATTGTCACTTTTTTCTTTCTTAGTTTTTGCTAGAGTTTTGTGGTGCATACACCATGCTTCTGTTAATATAATATTCTTTAAATGAAGAAATATACAGTTTAATTAAACCCTGAAAAGCAAACTGTTGACGTATCATTTATAGAAAAAGTCTTAACTACCAAAATGGCCTGTACAGATGAGCCAAAAGATCACCCTAGAAGCCAGAGAAAAACTAGTGTTCAGTATTTTTACTAGTTTATCACTTGATTGAGCTTAGAAGTACTTTTAGACTTGGCTTGCTTTAGTATTGTTCATTCAGTGGTTATAATTATTAACTGATTAATTGGGACTTAATGTCAAGTGTTCTCTGTTAACCTATGTTGTTTTTCATATTCTGCCTTTCAAATTGTATATATCATATAATTGTAACAAGATCCTGACTTTATTTTATAAACTATTTTCTCTAATGTAAATATAAAGTATAGCTTAGTTTCCTATAACAATAAAATAAAAAAGGCTCAGGCCCAAAACCCATCTCACTAGAAACTAATGACCAGCATTCATATTAGATATTAAAAGTGTTTATTGGTTTACTTTTTTATTTGTTAGTTTTATTTATTGTTTTATTGGTTGAAAGTGTTTATTGGTTCATATTGTTGGTGAAATGAGTGAACTATTTATACTACATAAGAACTATAGTTTTCCAAGTTGAGCATGGTGGCTCACGCCTGTAATCCCAGCGCTCAGGAGGCTGAGGCAGGAGGATCGTTGTGAGTTCGAGACCAGCCTGGGCTACAAAGTGAGCTCAAGGCCAGCCTGAACTGCATAGTGAGACCCTGTCTCAAAAAGACCAAAAAAACAAAAAACTATAGTTTTCCTTTCAGGACTTAACAAGGCCATTGTATTTATAATACATGTATATTATAGCATTTTACACATTTCAGTGTGTATTAATATTGTTTACATTTCCTATATCCTTAGAAAATACCCTGAGAAATAAATAAGCATTGTCTTTTAGGCAAACAGATTCAGCAAGATTCAATGTTTTGCATAGATAGAAATTTAGAACTCTTGATACTTTGTTAATGTTCTGTCTGCTGCTTTATAGAATAAGTGGTAACATGCATTATTTCATGACAATAGATTTCAAACTACTATAAAATTAATATCTTATTTGTGTAGCACTGGCAATTTAAAAAAGCATTTTATTATTTAAAAGAAATTAGGAAAGCAGAGGTCAGATGCTATTTTCCTTTACTAACTCATATGTTCAGTAGATACAAAGTACCATTATGGATAGGCACTGGAGTTATTATTAAGAACCAAAAATTGTCTCAAGTCCCAAGGAGATCAAACCGTCAAGACATGTTGGCTTTCTTGGTTGATGTGGACAGTGTGACATTAGCCAAGTTTGTGGAGAGCCCTGGAAAAGACCTTTGTTTTTCCTATTAAGATGGTAATTATCCTTGCCATGAGTATAGAAGTAATGCCTGCATCTACTGCAAGCAGCTTTAAATCAGTAAATCAACACACTTGGAGTTGAGTGTTTGTAATAGTCCTATTCTGGGCATCTTATGTGGGAGCAAAATGTAATGCCCATTCATTTATTTCTTACGTAGATCCAGTTTTCAATTAATTGTGGTGTGTCTGTCTCATTTTTTTTTATAATGGAAAAATAGTGTATACCAATGTAGATAATGGTATAATGGCTCCATATCACACAGGTACAATAGCAATGAATGTCTGTCTGTCTGTCTGTCTGTCTCTCTCTTACTATAATGAAATTTACTAGAAATGTGTGAAAGTGTTATGGGAGACCAGGGAAAAAGTGACTAATTGGTTTGCAGGGGAGGCTGTCAGAAAAGGCTACAGAGAGGAGGAGGTAACGTCGGCAGAGGCTTTTATAATAAAGGCAAGTTCCAAATAGAACAAAAGAGCATTCATAGTAGGACAGCTAACATGTGTCATGGGCACACTATGCGTATGGCACATTCCTGAGGCCCCAGCACTCTGGGAAGCTAAGGCAGGGGGATCACAAGTTATAGCATCAGACCATGTCTCAAAAGAGAAGGGCTGGAGATGTACTGCTCAGTGCAAATGTCCTAGATTCAATCTTTAGTACAAAAATAAGTAAAAATAAAAGACCTTTAAAAACTTTTAATACTGCAGGAACAAGAGTAGATTACTGTGGCTGAAATATAGAGTGTATCAGGGACAAGTGTTGAGTAGATGAGTATACAAATGTGGTTTGATACCAAGTCGTACATGGAAATCTATACCATTCTAATAAATTTGAAGCTATCATACAGGTACCAGGAAACGAGAACTGTGGTTGGGTTTAGGTTCAGACTTTGAGTATTGGATAGAGAAGGAAGACAATAAACTTTATGGTCCATGTCATAGAAGGGCCTTTGGTGATAACTTGGCGAGGGGAAGATGTTTTTGGCAATGAATCAATATGATTTAGTGCCTGGCTAGGATGTGGACAAGGGAGGCAGCCGAGGAATGACTTGTGTGGATGTGATGCTGTCACTGGAAAAAGAATATAGCAGAGACATGTCTGGGGTGAAGGCATGTGAAGAGCTTGTTTTTTTTGTTTTTTTGTTTGTTTGTTTTTGGGTTTTTTTGGTAATAATTTATTTCAACTCATTTCGAAGTATTTAAATATTGTGAGTTTATGAATATTCTTTAAACATTATTAGTATAATAATTTACAGGAATTCTATTTTTAGGCACTACATGTATACCATTAATAAGTACATGAAATACAATAGTATTAGGGATCTGGTTTTTTTTTTTTTTTTAGCTTGGTTTTAAGTTTGAAGTGCTGGTAGGAAATTCAGGCATAGACAGTATACTAAGTGGGAAAGTAGAACTAGACTAGATGATGATAGAGTATCATACTAGAGAGTTTTACAATTTGTCTTTCTTGACGGATATGTGATATGTTCATATATGTAAGCACACATCCATAAACAGTTCTTATTATTCATAGATTCTATATTTTCAAATTTATCTACTTTCTCAGATTCATCTATAACCCCCAAATCAGCACTTGTGGTGCTTTTGCCATTATTCACAAAAATATGCAAGAAGGCAGAAAATTTGAGTCACCTGACACGGCATTTCTCAGGCATTCTGCTTTCTATTGTAGTTCTCATCCTGTAATCAACTATCCTCTTGCCATCTACTGGATCCATATTTTCATGCTTTGTTTTCTTTATGTTGGTGGTTTTGCTGTTTAACCCAGCTGTGCTGAAGTGCTGTGCAGTGTTCCTGTGCAGAAGAACCCGATGGTATAATTTATGGAAGAAATACTGTGTGTGTATTAGATAAGCTTCACTCATTCAGGAGTTAGCCCGTGAGCTGTGTGTTCAGTGCTCATGAAGCAAAAATATATATTAATAAGATGTTTTTAAATGGAAATACAAACTGGGTGTGGTGGCTCACGCCTGTAATCCCAGCACTCGGAAGGCTGAGGCAGGAGGATCGTTGTGAGTTCAAGACCAGCCTGGGCTACAAAGTGAGCTCAAGGCCAGCCTGAACTGCATAGAGACCCTGTCTAAAAAAAAAAAAAAAAAAAAAAAAAAAAAGACACATAAAAGAAGATCATGTGTTGATGAAAATACTGACCAGAGTCTCATAGGAACCTAACCCTTTATTTCTCCAGAAGCAGTGGGTCAGTATTCATTAATTCATCTTTGTGGCAATATAATAGAACATAACTACCAAAAATAACAAGAACTAACAACTTATTTTAAGTAGGTAGGTAGATAGGTGCACACACACACACACACACACAAATATATACAGAGTCTGCAAAAAATATATACACCCCTTAGCAGTTTGACATACTAGTAAATGTCTGGAAGCTAATGGCCTTCACTTTGATTACCTCTTTTAATTGTAGAGGTCAGAGGTAACTTGCATTAATCTCATGATGTTTCAATAAATTTCATACAGTTTTACAAGTTTTTATTTTCCTAATATATACTTTCTTGGCAGGCTATTCTACTCTTTTGTAAGTAATCCTTAAATTTATGTATTACAGGCATTCATCCTACTTTATACTTATATGATCACAAGATATATAAAACTCTTTTAGTCAAGAACAAGTACATACCACATGAGAAAATTTGTGATTGTTGATCAGATATATGATTCCATATTCCCTAAGTCAGAGAGTTTTTCATAAAATAGAATATTGAAGAAACATAGGTGCTATTGACTGACAGCATCTAAACTATCTTCTGCAGCACACTTAAGCATGGCGTGGTTATCAGTGTTATATTGATGAGCTGCCAGTTTCTTTTATGCTTGATATTATTCTTCCTAGCACATTTGCAATATTAGTCCCTCTTCTTTTACAGAAAAAAATTTACAATGTTTATGTGTGAGGATATTTCATAATCAAGGATTAGTATATATGCATTTATATCTGTCAATTTGCTTGAATGCAACAACTGAAAGGAAGTTTTTACCTTCATTCACAAATATTAGTTCATATCAGCAGGAGTGTTTTAAAATGACAGGTATTATGTGAGAACAAGAATTACCTGTAACTTCTGACAATCAATGATATGTTGAAAATTAGCATTTAACTTTATATCTCACCTTTTACTTTCTGCACACTTGAAAATAGAGAGTTGGCATGTATAGTGCAAAGTATAAGAAGATGTAAAACTCCATGCTGTGACTTTTGTACTGCATTGTGAATCTGTTCTTGTTAGCATATATGTGTTTTTTAATCACTTCGGTATAGAAGATGTGCATTTAGTATTACCTTATACGAGTAAACAATTAAATGTTTAGCACAAAACTGATACAAACTTACCTGTAGAGATGCCTCAATTTGGAATGGCTGAGTTACTTGTCTAGCATATGACTTTGATTTGCTCCTCTTCTGAATGGTTCTATGGCCTTCTAAAATATTTCAGTGAAATATATGCTCTTACAAGCTGGAATTCGTGACCTTCCTGCCTCAGCCTCCTAGTGTGATGGGAGTACAGGCATGGGCCCCTTTGCCTAGTTACCATGAATGCTTTCTGTCTTTTTTTCTTTCTTTTGACAATTGTTGTGTCACTAAGAGTGACTATAAGCTGATAGCACTAACTGCGTGGTGCATACCCAAAGTCCCAGCTATTCTGATGCTGTTGCAGGAGGATTTAGAGTTTGAGGCTAGCCTAGATGCCTTGGCAAAACCCTGTCTTAAAAGCAAACAAACAAGCAAACAAAAAAGTGTTACAACAGCATTTGTTTCCTCTTCTTATTTTTGGTAGGTGATCTTAATTTTCACTCTTCATATGGAAATATCTTATAGATCTATTCCTCTGTAGTATGACTCATTTAAGTTTTTTTTTAAAGATTTTATTTAAAGAGAAACAAAAGCATGTAAAGGGTAGAGATAATACAGAATTCCAAAAAAAAGATAAACAATAAGAAATTACTAGTTAATAAATTACATATTGTCCTCTTTGAAATAGTTGTTCAAGTTACAAAATTAAAGCATACAAAGTAGATAGTCAACCAGTAAGAGTGTAAACAGCTATGCATGCATGAATCTCTACATGAATTTCTATCCTTTCTGTATTAGAGGGAAAAACAAAACTTAGCAAGACAAAACAAAACAAATTCCTATAAAAACATGAAACAAAAAAGTCCTATAAAACCACAGTACAAGGTGATCTATAATGATTACTGTGTTGTTTCTTATTATCTTCAATAGAATGTCTATATCATCAGGCATAATTGACTGTAACAGTATAATTGAGTATAGCAGTAAATAACAATATCAGTAAAACAAAACATTGTAGACAGTATAAAACTTCAAAGGCAGGTAATGATCAAACCAGAGTGGATATTCTAGTGGATCTTGTCATCTTAAGTGCAGTTGCCTATACTCTCAGACTTGATACTATCATTCAAAACAGCTTTGAATAAAATCTATCAATGCAAAACAGCAATCCAATAAACCAGGTTCAATTACGATCAGTCATGGTAAAACTGTAGGTTTTACAGAGCTTTAGATTAAGTTAACAGGAAATTAAGGATGATTACCGTACTATATCCTGTTATTTTCAGGATTACTGTCTGTGCCCTCAAATCTAGTACAGGTAGAATGACTAGAGCATAATATAATGCATCTAAGCAGAGTAGTGTGAGTAATGTGTGTTTTAAATCCTGGTGCACTATTAACAGTATAGCGTATCAAGGCCATCTAATGTTAGAATTTCTAGTTATCCTTCTGCCTCATTTCTGCTATGCTACTTTTCTGCCTTTTTTTTAGTTTTTTCCTTCATTCTACTGCCTGCCCCACTCATTGAGGCCTTTCTGCCACTGTTCCTTAAATCCTGGTATTTTTTTTCTCTCTCTCTAGAATGTCCTTCAGCATTCTCTGCAGTGTTGGATTGGTGGTCACAAACTTGCCCAGTTCCTCTTTGTCATGGAAGCATCTTGTTTTTCCATTAATTTCTAGTGACAGTTTTGCAGGGTACATCAGTCTGGGCTGGAGGCCACCTTCCTTCAGGACTTAGAAGACTTCACTCCAAGCTCTTCTTGATCTTACGGTCTGTGTTGAGAAGTCAGCCCTGATTCTGATGGGCTTACCTTTATAGGTAATCTGTTTCTTTTCTCTGATGGCTTTTAATATTCTGTTTTTATATTGAATTTCTGGTATCTTGATTATTATATGTCTGGGTGTAGCTCTGTTTTGGTTGTAGGTGGCTAGAGTTCGGTATGCCTCACACAGCCAAATGTCATTTTCTTTTCCCATGCTTGGGAAGTTTTCCTTAATTATTTCCATGAATAGCCTTTGTAATTTGCCTGTATGTATTCTGGCTTCTTCTTTCACGTTTCTTACTCTTAAATTGTAGATTCTCTTGTCATCTTCTAGCCTTTGTATTGTTACTGCCTGTTTCCTTGTTATTTTTAAGAGATCTTTCCTTTCATGATCACACATTGCAAACTTGTCTTCAAGTTTTGATAGTCTATGCTTGGTTTCTTTTAAGGCATTTTGCCAGCTTTCAATGGAGTTTTTAATTTCCTGGTAGTCTCTTTGAATCTGCTGCATGTATTCTATATTTTCTTTATATTCTTTATCAAATGTTTCTCTCCTTTTTTTGTGTTCCTCCCTTTTTTCGTCTGTATCATCCTGAGAGATGCTCCCTGAGAGTATTTCTTTTATTACTCTACTCATATCCTGCTTTACCTGATTTAATATTTCAGTTTTGAGCTCATCTACAAGGTCCCGAAGATATCTCTTAATGTCCATTGAAGCCATGTCTGATGTGTGTTTGCCACCCTCAGTCTCCCTTGTTTTTCCCTCTCCTGGATCAGTGTTCTCAGGGTTCTGGGCTGGGGGCCTCCTCCTGCCTCTCTCTCCTGTCATGGTCCTGGCTTCCTCCACACAGGTTACAGTGCAGGTCCCAGCCCCCTTCCCTGTTGGCCACGTTTCCTCTGAAGCAGGTTGGCGAGGGACCTCTGCCCTCTCCTGCCTGCTCTTGTCACTGAGGTGTAAGCAGCGGCTGCATATGCCTGTCCCTCCCCACCTGGCCAGCCACACTTCAGGGGTCTTCATCCGGTTAGTACTTGCTAGGTGCAGGGAATTGATTTGGGATGGCTCACTGGGTCCCGGCCAGCAGCACAGCCCAGTCTAAGCAAATCCCTTGAATCTGCTGTGGGGAGGAAGCAACCAACTGAAGTCACTGTCACTCCCAGTTCAGGCTCCTCCTGCCCGATTCCTACATGTCGCCCACCTGGTTGCGCCCTTCCTGTGGTGGGGGGGATCCTCACTCCCAGCACTGACCGTGGATCAATGAAGTTTTCTCCACCGCCTCCACTCTCTGCTGGTCTTACTAGCCCCTGACCTCAGCACTGCCGTTCTTCCTATGAGTGGCGGTGGGAACGAGTTTGGGCAGCTCTGCCTGCTGGTGCAGATTCAAGCTGGTGCAATCTTGGCTGGTCATTGTGAAAACACTGTATTTCTTTAGTTTTTAGCTGTTTCAGTTGTAGTCCCGAAGTATTTGACGAGCTTTTTTAAGTTTTAATTTCTTCCTGTGTCAAGAGGATCCATCTCCCTCTGTCTGGGTCTCTCCAGGGTGTTTTATTCTGGCGTATGAATTGTTTCTCCTGGGAGACTTTGTATTCTGTTGCTCACTGATTGGCCATCTTGTCTTCTCTTTCATTTAAGTTTAAGGACAAATATCTTTCATTGTACTCCATTCAGGAAACAAATTATTTGCAGTTGAACTGCTTTGTAAATTGTACATTTAACTTGCGGTAGATTTTCTTTTTGCTGCTGATTTGGAGCAACCTAATTTTGTAATTTTAAAGCTTACCTTGTAAGATTGACTAGCCCTTAATGTTACTAAAAGGATACGTTACCTTTTTCCAACTTTAATCAATTATGCAATATAGAAATATGCCGAGAATATTATGTAATTTGAGAATATTATGTAAAGTTCCTCAGGACGTGCAGATTAACTGGGGATACCTTCTCAAACCCAGAAGAATGCATAGGAGTGACCAAATGATGAAAATAACTCTCTTCTGAAACATTTCTGATGGAAAAGCAAGGTCTTAAATAGACTCTAAATTGCAACTGTGACATAGAATTGCAAAGATAAGTATTTGAAAGTCTTGGATTGTGGGTCTAAGTCTCTTTGTAAGGATAGCTACATTTGGGAGTTTGTTGTTTACTGTCCCTCCAAACCTTGGCATACAGATGGCTCTGCAGCTTTCCCTGACTATATTTGTTTCTTTTATTTCTTCTCTGGCTTTACCTTTGTAAATTATATGCTGCTTTGTCATTAGTTTACCTAGTTTTATGCTTACTTTGTTTAATAATCATCTCCTGAAGTGTTTGTTGTAATGAGTGAGCTTGATGTGGTGGGGAAATAGGCTCTGGTCAGGGTTTCCAGACAACCCTAGACCTGTTGCTTGAAGAATAGCTATGCATTTCCCTTGTGGAGAAAAGAGCATAAAAATAGACTCACAAAGAGAATAGCTGAACAGTTCTGGGATTGACATAGTTTAGTGTTGATTTGGTCTGATGAAGTAGAAGACAGGAAATGAAGCTCAAGAGATAAGCTTGGGCCAGACTGCTGAGGGTTTTTATGTCATATGTGGACATTTATTTTGTAAGTGAACTTGGACTATATTCTGTGAGTGGTAAGTTGCCATTGAAGGGTTTGGCATGTGGTAGTGCTTGATATACAAAATTGTTATTTTAAACCAACCATTTTGGCTGCAGTTGTCTTAGTTACTTTTCTTTCATTGCTAAGATAAAATACCCAAAGCCAAAGTTAAAAGAGGAAAGGTTTGTTCAACTCACAGTGTGTAGAAGTTTAGTCCACAATCAATTGCTTCCAAGGCAGCGTGGCTAAACTGTGGAGCAACATAGAAGAGAACTGGTACATGGTAAGCAGAAGAGAGCAAAAGCAAACAAGGAAGGGGGGACAAGCCTCTTTCTATCCCTTATAGTGAATCCAATATACTGGGATTAGGGTAGCACCAGTCCATTCAGTGGACTGATCCAACAATCACTCACCTTTATTCCTTTAAGCCCAGCATTACACTGTTAACCAATCACACATTCTAGATTCAGCCACCAATGAAAAAAGTCCTATTACTGAATGAGGCTTTGAGGGGACATCTAGACACAAACCATAACAGTAGTATATAAATTTGAGATGGGATAAGAGTAGTGGTGCCATGAATATAACTCAGTGGCGTAGTGTCTACCTAGTAAGTGCAAGGTCCTGTGTTCGATTCCTCATACCAAAAAAGGAAAGAAAATAAAGATCAAAAGAGTAGTGGTGTGCAGATGAGTTACACTACTGACTTGGTCATATGGAGGGACAGTGACATGGGTTTGGATACTATTAATAGGGATTGAATTCGGCATATAGACAGAAAGTGCCAAAAGTAGAAATCAGTATAACTTGAAGATAATTGGCAAAATGTGGGATGAATGCCAGACTTTTGGTTAAGCAACTGTGGTGCTGCTTATTGATAGGAACAGATTTTAGGAAATGTGAGCAGCTCAGGATTGAACATACTGAGGCTTCAGGTAAAAGCATCTAGCAAACAAGTGAACACAGAGTTTGAGGTTCCCAGGAAGGCCAGGACTGAGAGAATTCACTTTAGGGTCCTCCCAGTCCCAGTGGGTATGCAGACATTGGGCAAAACCCCAAATCCTAAAAGGAAAGAGTAAAAGAGGAATGTGAGAAAGAAACTGAGAAGGGAAAAGTCCAGGGTGTGTTTAATCACTATTTATTTATTTATTTATTTATTTATTTATTTATTTATTTGTTTGAGTACTAGAAATCGAACTCAAGACCTCTCACTTGCCAGGCAGGCACTGTGCCACTGAGATATATCCCTGGCCCCTAATTACTCTTAAAAGGAAACAATTTTCTCCCTTTTGTGTGCTTAGTGACACCTTGAATAGTATCATTATGTGGTATTAAGTGATAGATAATTTTTAATTTTACCACCTGTTTTGTTTAGCTAGAAAGCATTTCATTTACTTTGGGGTTTTTAAAAATATTTAGTTCTATGACTTGGCAAGAACTTTTCTTATAATTTTTTGAGCACTTGCTATGTTCTAGGTAAGGCATTACTTTTGAAAGTTCTCTCATTTTATCTATAAACTAATCCTACAGGGTTAGGTTTTATTCTTTACATTTTGTATTTTCAAACGTATGGTTAAGAAAGATTAAGTTACTTGATAAACTTTTTTTACCTATAACTCCAAAAATAATTCTTATAACCACTGATGATCTATTTACAGGCTTAAACCAAAAAGGTGAATGAAAAGAAACAATTTTAAATTCTCTTATTTTGGTTTCATTGGGAAAATTACTCTGATCCAAAAACATTGGTTTATACTAAATTCTGCATATTTCTATATACAGTTCACAAACTTAATTCTCGCTACGCTTCTGATCATAAGCAAAATTGGATAAGAACAGAGTCAAATCCAGTGGTTAGGTTCAGTGTTGACCTAATGGGGAAATTTGATTCAGTTCTCTTCCTGGCTGGGTACTTCTCTGTCCTTAAACGCAGTAAGGCCTTACTTAATTCTTTTCATCTTTCTCAGTCACTATTCTTTATTTTCTTCTTAATCAGGAATTTGTATTACATAATTCTTAAACTGCTTCATGGTCTAAAATTCTTAAAGTTCATACATTTTTAAAAACTCAAGAACAGAGATTACTTGGAGTTCACTAACGGGGTTTAGAGATCTAAGGGTACAGGTTTCGTGACTCACCTAAAATAATATGCAACATATACATGTATGTGCATTTTTCTGGAAAGGCAGTTTATAGTTGTTTTTTTTTTTTCTAGATTTTCACGGTTTTGTATAACTCACCACTCATCTACCCCCAAAATTAAGAAATAGTAGCTCCAGAAGCAACTTTGCATAATGTAATTAATTGTAGTACTTCATGCAGTCTCTGGGGAGTTGAGTCATCTTTAAGGGAGATATTGCTATTCTTTCAAAGTCTTATTTTGAAGTAAGGAACAAATGTATTTATATTAAAGGAAGCAGTTACTTTTTGGATCTTTAATCATGTTATGTTTTCTGGTCTATTAGTCAACTAAAACACCTCTTGGTTATCAAATACAGTAAGTTTGATTCTACCTTATGGTGAATTAAAGAATGCTCAGTTTCAAGGAGTAATTCAAATGTACTTCATTAATATACATTCCCTATCTGCCATCTTCCTGTAGGAAAAGAATATTTGAGGTCCATTTGTAAAGAAAGGAAGGGAAGCAAGACAGACCGCCTAAAGTTGGAGCTAGTTAAACCAGGTTAGTGCATTTTCTTTCCATTATGTGACATGTGTCTTTGTGGTCTTAAATCTCTTTTAATCAATATCCTGCTTTGTTCCAAGAGCAAATCTTCTCATTTTAAACCTTGCCATAGTTTGAGGAGACAAAGATAAAGATGGTATGCCCTTTTCAAAGTATTTACAAAGCATTTACACCCTAATTGTGAATATGAAAGACAAATGATAAAAACTAGATAATCTCTTTTAAAATGAGAAGCTTAGTGAAGTTTGGTAAACTGTTCAAGGTCAAGCTCTTAAGATATAATCAAGCTGGTATTCGAACTGAGATCTGTTCACTGCAAACTATATTTGTTTCTTATTATATCACAGTGCCTTTCATTTTAGTATAGTTTGTTGTGTTATCTGTTGGTTACTAAAGTTGAGGACCAGGACCCATATATATTTCACTTAAGGAAACTTTCCAAGGGTAAATAAAAGGGAAAGCATCTATATTTTTGTAAAGTATAAATTAGAGAAAAAACTAACACTTGCAAGTGCGTACTATTTTAAGGCCTTTAGGTAAGCTAATTCGTTTAATTCACAATAGCCAGATAACAAAGTTGGCATTATCGTTCCTCACAAAGACTAAATAAATTGCTCAAAATCACATAGCTAATTAGTAATGATATAGGGGAACGAAATTCAAGTTCACATTCTCTAAAATCAAAGAATGAATTTTAGGAATAATGGAGGTTAAGAGAAGAAATTTTTTTTTTTTTTGTACCAGGGATTGAACTCACTATCTCGTGCTTGCCAGGCAGGCCTTATGCTGCTGAGCTATATCCCCAGCAAGAAGAAATATTTATTGAGGGAAAGTAAGTTTCTGTCTGGGAGACACAGAAGGAGTTCCTAGTAGGTTGCCAAGGATTCTGTCTTTTCTAGGGATTTTTAATAGAGTAAAAATCTCAAGAAGAGGTGGGTCTAAGTGGGAAACTCATGAGGTAGACATGCATGAGGTGGGACAGAGATATGGTCAACCAATAAGTTTAACTGTTCAGGTAAAATTGACCAAATCAGGGACAAATGGGGAAGCAAGTCGAGTAGTAAGCAAGCATTCCTATGGATCAGTGACTCTTTCTGTAGGGGGTTGGGGTGGTGACTCCTGGCTTCTCAAAGTGGTCTATACTTAATCCCTAAGGTTTATACTTAAGGGTGTGGTTACATTTGTTTTGCCTTCTGTCCAGAGATCTGGCCCACAAGCAAAAGCTGTGTGTTTTCCTCCAAGGTCACCAGATATCTGGTCCTCTGTGCCAGCTTCTTTGAGGGCCTAGCCCTGTCTGACTGCCTATACTATTTCTAACTAGTTAAGCTGTCTGTAACAGTAACAAAAGCATAATCAAAACCCTTTATTAGAAAGGATTAAATAGAGTTTACTTCTTGCCTATTCATTTAAAATTCGCACAAAGTGAACAAATAAATGGACAGTTCAGTCTGAGTACCTGCTGCTATTAGTGTCATTTGTAAACACTTTTAATTTGGCTATTAGTAGTTGGATCATCTCACCAAAATAATATTTACATCTCCTTAATAAGCTTTTCATTGTAACAAGTTGTAAAAGTAATTGTTTAAGTGGCATAATTCTGTTCGAATAGATATTTTAAATTCACAGAATAGTGACTATGTCAGACGTTGTATGTGGACGTGAGTAGCCTTTCTTTTACTGTTTTGGTCCCCAAATTGTGGTTCCTTTAAAAATAATCGATTTTCTAAAGTAAGTAATAGTGTGGTGCTTTCCCTGCAAATATGAAAATTTGATCACTAACAGAATCTCTTAATTCTTTTTCTATATTAAAGTTTTTTTTAAAAACTGATGAAGTGCATCTGTTCGAAATAGTAAATGAAGGAAGGTTCACTCAGATGGTTCTAATCAACTAATGAAAGATGGAGTTGGTATAGCACAAAATTTGAAAACATACAATTTTATTTAACTTAGAGAAAAAAAATATATCCTTTCTGAAGTGTATTTTTCCTTCAAGATTTTTTTTTGGGGGCGGGTGCAGAGGATCAAACTCATGATGTTGAGCTTGCCAGGCAGGCTCAAGATTTCTTTTTAAGAGTCTCTTGCCCAGCTGTTAATATTTTTCAACCTGTTCTACTCCACAGAGCCCAGCCACACAAAGCCCAGCCTCAGCCTACTCCCTTTCTCACACCATGACAGATGGCAGAATTCAGGGAAATGACATTTGCTGCAGCTCTCAATAGAGCTATTTTTCTTTCTATTCTTCCTTTCATCCTTTCTTGTTTTCTTTCCGTAGTGCATATTAGTAATGCAGAATAGATAAGTTAATCTTTAGGAAATTGGTAAATGAATGTAACATATCTTTCACCAGTTGTGGGTAGTATACACCTTGAACCCCAGCACTTAGGCTGCTGAGGCAGGATCACTGCAAGTTTGAGGCCAACCTGAGCTACAAAGTGAGACCCTGTCTTAAAAAGAAAAAAAGAAAAGAAAAAGGTTGTATGAACATATCTATCATTTTCAATCCCCTGACTCCATTTCATTTCCCTCTCTTACCATCTCCAAAAGTCTACCTTCTATTTTCTGTCCTTTCCTTTATTTTTTTTACTTACATGGTTTCTCACATAGGAGAAAACATGTGACATTTAACTATTGAGTCTAAATTATTTTACATGACAGTCTCTAGTTTCATCTACTTCCTGCAGGTGACATTCTTCTTGTAGCTGAATAATCTGTTGTGTATACATACCACATTTTATTTACTCATTCATCTGTTGATAGGAACCTAGGCTGTTTCCACAATTTAGCTATGGTGAATTGTGCTGCTATAAATTGGTGCATTATATCTGGTGTGCAATTATCACTATCACTGCCTTTAATTATTTTCAGATTATACCCAGGAGTGATAAATCTGGATCAAACGATATTTCTAGCTATAGTTTTTGCAGACCCTCCATGCTGATTTCCTTGGGGTTGTACTAGTTGACATTCCCACCAACAAGGTAGAAGGGCCCCTTTTTTTTGCTAGCATTCCTTATTTTGTTTGTTTGTTTGTTGGTTGGTTGGTTGGTTGGTTGGTTGGTTGGTTTTTTGAGACAGGGTCTTCCTGTATCATACAGGCTGGCCTTGAACTCACTAGGTAGCCAAGAGTGGCCTCGAACTCCTTGTGATCCTCCTGCCTCAGCCTCCTGGTTGCTGAAATTACAGGTGTGTGCTACCACACACAGCTTATTTGCTAAGATTTGATAGGGTTAGTTTTTAGAAGCTCATTATATACTCTGGATATTAATACTCTATCAAAATAGTACCTTCCAAATGTTTTTACCTATTCTGTAGGTTGTTTTTTCACTGTTTCCTTTGCTACACAGATGCTTTTTAATTTGATGTAATCTCATTTGTTGATTCTTGACACTATTTCTCATGCCATTGGAGTCCTGTTCAGGTGACCTTTACCAGTGTTTCATGTGTTTCCCTTATGCTATCTCCCAGCAGTGTCAAAGTTTCTGGCTTTGTATCCAGGTCTTTTATCCATTTTGATTTAGTTTTAGAACAAGTTGAGAAATAGGGATATAGTTTCAGGGATATAGTTCTCTATTTGGATACCCAGTTTTCTCAGCACAATTTGTTAAAAGAGGCTGTCTTTTCTCCAGTGATGTTTTTGGTCCCTTTGTCAAAAATTCGATAGCTGTAGGAGCGTGGTGTTGTTTTTGTCTCTTTTGTTTTATTCCATTGATATTTAGGTCTGTTTTCATGCCAATATCGTGTTGTTTTTGTTACTTTGGCTTTGAAATATAATTTGTAATCTGGTGTTGTGATGTAATTCAACCTTGCTCATTTTGCTCAGAATTGCTTTGGCTATTCTGGGTCTTTTCTGATTCCACATAAATTTTAGGATTGTTTTTCTTGCTCTGTGAAGAATGTTGTTCATATTTTAACAGAAATTTCGTTAAATCTATAGATCATTTTTGGTAATATGTAACAATATTAGTTCTGCCCATCCATGGACAGAAGTCATTCTGTCTTTTAATGAGTTACTCAGTTTCTTTCTTCAGCATTCTATAATTTTGATTGTGGAGATCATTCATCTCTTTGATTAGGTTGTTTCTTGGGTATTAAATTTTTCTAAAGTTATCGTGAATGAAATCACCTTCCTGATTTCTTTCTGAGTGGGGTCATTGTTGGTTGTTCAGGAACATTACTGATTTTTGTGTGTTGGTGTATCCTACCTGTGATGTTAATCATGGTAGGGCAACTTGAGTGGATTAAGAAATGCCTAGCAGATTAGTGGAGCACAGTTCTGGGTGTGTAGGTGGATGATTGATATGTAGGAGAAGACCCACCCCAGATATGCAGAACACAAACTAATAGACTTATAGCCTGGATGGGATAAAAGGTGAAAAAAGAAGGAAGTATTTCTAGTTTGTAAGAATTCCAGTCCTCCCTATTGCCTTTGGACATCAGTCTCCCATTTCTTCAGTTTCCCAGTGCAGACTCACACTCGAGAACCCTCCAGGGAGTGTCCAGGCCTTTAACCCTGGACAGGCATTGCATCTTGATCCCTCTTGTTCTGTGGTTTCCATCTTCTTGGCCTGAGCAGCTTCTGGATCCTCCAGGTCTCTAGAGTGCAGATAGCTGAGCAGCTTCTGGATCCTCCAGGTCTCTAGAGTGCAGATAGCCACTGTGGATTCCTGTCCTCTGATCTTACCTAATAAATGCAGAATTATACATATATTTTCTGTTGATTTCTGTTCTTCTAGAGAATTCTAATACATTGCCACTTTGCTGAATTTGCTTATCAAATCTGAAAGTTTTCTGCTGGAGTTTCTTGGGTCTTGTATACAAAGAATTGTATCTGCAAATAGGGCTAGGATGACATCTTCCTTTCCTATTTATATCCCTTTTCTTTCTTTCTCTTGCCACATTGCTCTGGCCAAACTTGTGGGAGTGGGGGCTTACTTGTTTTATTTTTTTTAATTTTTTAAAATTTTATTTTTAAAAATTTAAAAAAAAAAGCAAAACAGAGAAAAGGGTAGAAACAATACAGAATTTCAAAAAAAAAAAACGAGTAAGAAATCGCTAGTTGATAAATTACATATTGTCTTCTTAGAAATAGTTGTTCAAGTTGCAAAGTTAAAGCATACAAAATGGACATTCAATCAGTGAGGCTGCAAACAGTTCTGTTCAATGATCCAACAAAAACTTAGCAACATGGTTATCAATCCTACACACTTAAATATACATGCAGTTATATCCTTTAGAGCACTTTCTTTTCCTTCTTTTGCTTTTTAAGTGCATTATCTGTTTAGTTATATCATGTTTCAGTACCTTACTGATCTGTTTTGTTGTTGTTAAATTTTTATTTTTTATTTTATTTTATTTATTGATTTTGAAAGTAGTAAAATACAGCAGAACAAGACGGAACAAAGCCAGTTGAGACAGTCTAGTGAAATTGGTACAGAACTTCACAGCAGGTTACCGTGATAACAGTTAAGTATAATAGTATATCTCGTTTTCTTCACAATAGTTGTTCTTTCAATCAGGTACAGCAAAATCGAAGGAAATACTGAACTTATAAAAACAGAATATTGAATAGAGTAGTACCATTAATCAGAACAGAGCAAAACAGTGATAAAAATATTTGCCTTCAAAGAGAAGGAAATCCGAGATGCTCAGATCTCTGGCTCCCACTTGCTAATGGAGGGGGTGAGGGGGGTGGAAGATGGATGTTTCAGTAGGCTCACAGCTGCTTACCAGAGCAGTGAGCTGGCTGCTTGTTTTCCCAGTGCCCCAAGTTCCAACATGGTATGGATCTTAAGAAACGCTGATGGTTCTTGCCCTGGAGCAGCCGTGGCTTGCTAGGCTCACAGCCACTTACCAGAGCAGAGAGCTGGGTGCTTGTTTTCCCACCCTTACTTCTAGTTTTAATCAAGATGTCTGAGTTTCTTCTGGCCAGCAGCTTGTTCAAGTGGCATTATAGTGGTTTATCTACCTTCCAGCTTGTTCCTGTTGACCTGGGTGAACATCTCTGAGCTTCCTATCAGTGCTGCTTGCCTCTACTCTGCTTAGGTGGATCCAGAGGTATTTTTTAATTCTTAGCTTTGTGTGTGCAAGAGTTTTTGCACCATTACTTTAAGGTTTTAAAAAAAAATGAACTTCTGTGAAATCAACTTCTTTCCAGTAGTTAATTTTTAGTCTTTGTTTTGAGATAACTCAGGAGGAGCTAGTTTCCAGGAAACTCGAAACACCGGACATAAACAATTTTATTAAATTGTACTTATTGTGATATAAGTGTGTCGTGTTCATCCAGACTGCAGTCACTGTAAAGGACTGCTGCCTGCTTCTTGTTGGCCAGTTGTAATTTGGCTACCTTAATAAAATTGTTATATTTATCTGAAAGCTTAAAGGTTTTTTGTTTGTTTATTTGTTTTTGTTTGTTTGTTTTTTATTTGGTTATGTTTTGTTTTTTAAGATGACTGGCCTTTTTCCTCTGATTTGTGAGTTTTCCTTGTTTGGCTCAGGTCTTAAAGAATTCCTGATTTAGAGTTGGCTGTAGGCCAGTCAGGCTTCCAGGTTGGTGTCTCATTCATATTAAAAATAATAATAATAACCTTTGTTACATGTATGGCCTTGTGATTCAGAAAGTATGGTTTTAATAGAGAAAAACCTTCTAAAAACTACTTATTTCTATTAAGAAATTATTGAAACACTAGTTTTTCCTCCCTCTCATTGACAAATCTGGTAACATTAAATAAAGCACCCAATCTTGAGATTGATTGATTTAGTGTTAATATATATTTGTTTCTATGTAATCTGGTTATGTATCAGATACTTTCTAAAAATGATTTCAGTTCGCATTAGATATGTAGAAATTTGAGATGCTGTCAGATCCTTTTTGTTGTCATTATCAGTAAACCTAAAGATGGCAGTAAGGGAAAAATACAGAGGTATTGATTTCTATGTATATGCATGTATGCATGCTTTTGTGTGATCCGAATACTCAGGCAACATAATAAATTTGACCTATACAGTCCATCCTAAACACATTATTTTAAAGTTATCTTGGTAATGAAATTATAAGAAAATCTTGATTACATTTCCTCTTTCAGGTGCTACTTAGCAAATAATTAAATGTTGCTCAGGACTTTATTTTACATATTACATGTTTCAAAGAATTAAATGGCTTGATTTTCAGTACTAGAAATGAAGGCATTAAAGAAGAATTATAGGATATTTTGAACTATATTTTTAAAGATCAGTCCATTTCTAGTTGCCCAGTTACTTGAATTTATCAGAGAAAAATATCAAACAAGTCTAAATATTTTAATTGAAATTTTGAGACATATATGTGTCACCTGTTTTTCATATTTCTCTAAGTGAGAAAATTAGATACTTTTTTTCCTCCTACCTTTTTTTTTTTTTTTTTTTTTTCGGTACAGGGGTCAAACTCACAACCTTGCACTTGCCAGGCAGGCGCTTATGCTGCTGAGCTAAATCCCCGGCCCCTAGCTTTCTTTCTGAAATAGGGTCTTGTGGGTCCAGGTTAGCCTTGGCCTTCCTATGTAAAATAGGCTGGCCTGAAATTTGAAATCCTCCTACCTCAGCCTCTCAATTGCAGGATTATAGATGTGTACCACTACACCTGTCAAGATGATTTTCAGAGATTATTCTGTCATATGAAATTGAGAGTATTATTGCGGTAGACATTCATCTGCTCTTGGAGTCACCCCCCCTGCAAAAATCAGATAATAAAAGGCCACTAATTGCAATTTCTTTTTATTAAAGACAGTGAATTTGTGTGTAAAGTTGTGTGAAATGTCTTGTGTATTTTGCTCATTCTTCTATATAAACAGAATATTTCAATATAGAATTCAGTAATCTGAAAGATATGAAATAGTACTAATCTGCATATTGTTCTTAGGAATAGTGAATGATTGTAAAAGAATTGTGGACTCCAGATTATTGAGACATAAAAAATAAAGTGGATCTAATAAAAATGGCTTACTTTTTCCTCCCCAGGAATGTAAATATCATATATATTATAAAATTAATAGTAATAGGTGCCATTTTGCTAGCAGGAATGCTGATCCATAGACTTTTGTTTTTTAAACATAGGAAATAATCTAGAAAAGGTCTGATGTGATAAAGGGAATACAGATTTTGTCTGGCATGAGGCCTGATTATTCCAAAGAGGAAAGAGTACCTCCCAGGGATCAGTGACTCAGAGTCCATAACCAGGGTCATATGGTCAGGGCCCATAAAAAATTGACATAAAACCAAGGACAGGAAATGTTGAAAGTCAGGCAAATTGTGTAAAACAAGTTTATAGGATTCACTAAAGCTCCTAGAAAGGAATTGTGTTCTTTTTCATTATGAGGTAAAAATTCAGCGGACGTGTGGAATCAGAGCAGGTTTCAGAATAGAAAGAGGCTTCAGAAATCGTTTGATTATCCCCTTTCATTTTAAAAAAAGAAATGCAGGATAAGCAGTTAAATTACTTATGCAAAGATCACAGTGACAAAAGTAAGACTAGAATATTCTTCATTTGTTAAATAATTTAAGATGAGTTAAGGTTGGTGGCACATACCTATAATTCCAGTACCGAGGAGGCCAAGGCAGGATGATTTTGAGTTTGAAACCAGCCTGGGGTACATAGTAAGACCTTGTCTGAAAGGAAAAAAGAAAGAGGTAAGGAAGAAAGAACTTTAACATTTTTTTGTAGGAAATTATTTTTATTATGGCTGTGATTTTTTAAGAGTTGTACATAGTAAATTGACCTTGAAAAATAAGTTCTGTGAGCTTTCACACAGCCTCATGTAATTACATTACAGAAAACACAGTTCTATCGCTCCAGAAAACTTTAGGCTTTCCTTGCTTTGATCAAAACCTCTTGCTACCCTAACCCCGGGCCATACTGCTCTGTCCTCTCTCTCTCTAGTTTTGCCTATTCGTGAATGCTGTACAAATGAAATTATTCCTCTTTTGAGAGGAACTTCTTTCTCTTATGTTAGTATTTTTGAGATTCATTTAGATTGTGTATGTTAGTGATCTATTCTTTTAATTGCTAAATAGTGCTCTGTTACATGACTGCAAAACCTTCTTCATCTGGTAGTGAACATTTAGTTGTTTCTACTTTGTTTTTAGGACATTTTAAAACAATTTTACGTTCAGAATTAAGGGAAAGTTATAGAGATAGTCCTATTCCTGTGAGGGTGCAGGCTTCCCAGCCTCCATTATCTACATCCCCCACCAGAATAGTGCATGCAATAAACCTACAGTGAGACATTTTCATACCAGGTCCATGGTTTGCACAAGGGTTCATTCTTGGTATTGTAGATTCTGTCCTTTGGACAGATGCATATATACCATAATAGTAGAGTAGACAGTGTGTTTCTGCCCCGAAGCGCCTCTGTGTTCTGCTCATCCATCCTTTGCTGCTTTCCAATCCCTGGTGACCTGCTGGTCTGTTTACTGTTTCTATACTTTTGCCTTTTCCAGGTTGTCCTATTTTGGAATCATACATATGTACCCTTAGTTAGTTTGACTTCTTGTTTCTTAGTTTTTAGTTATTAGGAATAAAGATGCTATACTGTTTTTTTTTTTTTTTTAGAAAAGGAAAATTTACTTATAGTAGACCCTGATAGAGAGCATATAAAGAATTCACAAAGTTCGTTCTTTCTTTCTTTCTTTCTTTCTTTCTTTCTTTCTTTCTTTCTTTCTTTCTTTCTTTCTTTCTTTCTTTCTTTCTTTCTTTCTTTCTTTCCTGGGAATCAAACTCACTGCCTTGCACTTGCCTGGCAAGTGCTGTGCCACTGAGTTATATTCACAAAGTTAATTCCATTTTAAACCTTTTATTTTGAGATAGTTATAAATTTGTAGGAAGTTGCATATCATAGTACATAAAAACCCACTGACCAAGTTTTTCCTTTATTAGTTACATGTCATATCTTATGTAACTACATAACAGTGTCAGAACCAGAAAACTAATACTGATGTAAAGTCAGTGTATAGTTCTTTGGCATTTTATCACATACATAGATTCATGTAACTAACACTGCAGCCGTGATGATGTAAAATTATTCCATTGCTGCAGTGGTTCCCCACTCCCATCTGCAGGATGGGACACCCTAGTAGGTGCCTGCAGCTGTGGAAAGTACCAAATACTGTGTAAACCATGTTATCTTCTGACTGCAGATCTTAGCAACCTCGGTATGCAACTTTTTTCTTTATTTATTGAGAACTTCCACTTTTTCACTTAAAGAAAGCACTTTATAGCTTGTCTTTTGTGTATCTGACTGGCCAGCATCACTAGTGTTCAGTGATATCTCCCCTTTCGTCCTTCATGTTGGTGATTTCTATCTTCTCTCCAGTCATGCAAGCAGTTTATCAGTTTCGTTAATGTTCTTTCAAAGAACCAGTTATTTGTTTTATTGATTTTTCTCTGCTTTTCAGATTTATATTTTATTGGCTGCTGTTCTTTGTTATTTGTTACTGTCCACTTAGTTTGGCTTAACTTGTTCCATTTTTCTAGCTTCTATGTAAAAGCTTAGATAATTGCTTTTAGGCTCCTAATAAAAGCATAGACAACTGTAAATGTCTTTAAAAGCATCGCATACATTTTGATATACTGTTTTTTCCTTTCAGTTCAAAACATTTTAAAATTGCTTTTGTGGTTTCTTATTTGGCTTATGGGTTACTTTAGCAGTATATTGTGTGATTTCCAAATATTTGAGAACTTTGCAGTGTTTTTCTGTTAACTGATTTCTAATTCAATTCCATTGTGACAGGAGAATGTACTGAGTATAGTTTGTTTTTTTTAATTTGTAAAGACTTAGTCCTGGTTCATCAGATTGCCTGTCATGATGAATGCTTCATAGGCATTATAAAATTTATATTTTGCTGCTGTGGATTGTTGCCTGTAGATTTCAGTTTGGCTAGTCAAATCTTCTTTATGTGTGCTGTGGTATACTGTGGTATACGTGGTCTTGCAGTTAATGAGAGAGGAATGATGATATCTTCCCTTATAATTGTGTCTTTTCTCCTGTGTCAGTTTTTGCCTCATGCATTTGGTACCTTTGGTGCTGTGCATATATCTATTTAGGATTCTTCCATCGTCTAAATACATTAATTCCTTTTTTACTATGAAATTCCATTATCTCTCATAATAATCTCTGTTTTGTCTTCTACCTTGTCTGATACAAATAGGGCTTTTCTAACTTTCTTAAAATTTCAGTTTTCTATCCTACGTTTAACCTATTTTCTTCTTAGTGTGGGATTTGTACAACTTATATTTGGGGCTTTTTATTTCATTTTTTGTTTTGTTTTGGTTTTTGTTTCTGAGACAGGATCTCACTACATAGTTAAGGGTGGCCTTCAACTTATAATTTAGCTCAAGCTGATCTTGAACATCGGATAGTTTTCCTGCCTTTGCCTCCTGAGTGCTGGGATTACAGATGTCCACCACCATACCTGGCTTTTACTGTGGACCCTTGAGTTATGACTGACCTGATATATGAACAAGTTGGATTATGACTGGAATTTTAGTTTTAATTTATGACCAAAAAGTTTTGTGTTATGACCTAAATGCCAGCTGCTTAGACTTCCATATGGTCTCAGATACAGATTAAACCCTTAAAGAGTTGTGGAAGGAACATTGTCACTGAGAAATCCTGGGCCAGTGTCTAAGGACCCTGAGATCTGTCCCTATAAAGGAGAGAGACTTCAAAGGCTGTCTGGAGCCTGAACCTTCATCTGACAATTTGAGTTACAGTCAGCCCTCTGGAATGAATTGAGTTTATAAGTCAAGGATTCACAGTATTTCATTTAAATTGAGTATTTAGATGATTTATATTTATTATATTAATAACATGGTGAGATTTATATTATTTTGCTATTTTGTTTTAAGTTAATTATGCTTTTGGATTTCATTTACTTTCCTCTCTTGGCTCATTTGCTCCTCATTTTAATGCTGGTTATATGATTATAATTGGCCTCTGTAACTTGTAATGCACTTAAAGTATGTGCTATTGCTCATTCAAGGTAAACCTTTACAAGAGTGTTCTTTCATTGTCTTATAATCACTGTATTTTTCTCTCTGAGCTTCATTTTGAATAAATTATATTGCTCTACCTTCATGTTTACAAGTATCTTTTTGTTTTCAATATGAATACTACTGCCAGTCCATCCTGCGAATTGCATTTTAAATATTACAATTTTTTACCTCTCGAAGGCCTATTTTGAAAATCTTTCATTTCACTATTCACTATGTTTCTGTTTTCATTTATATCCTTGAATATAGAGCATAATTATCATAGCTCTTTTAATGTCTTTGTCTATTATTTCTGTTATTTCTTGACTTCTCTTCCTTTACTGATCTTTATCTGCTTATGAGTCATATTTTCCTGCTTTGTAGAATTCTTAGTAACTTTTTACTAAATCAAATATTTATAAATTTTACATTCTTGAGTTCTTCATGTTGTATTCCTTTAAAGAGGATTGGATTTTTTCCTTCAAAGGCATTTTTGTTATTTACTTATTAGTTCATTCCTTTCTAGACTTTAAAAACACTTAGTTGTATTTATTCTAGGGCTGTGTTCTCCTTGCATTATGGTGTGATCCTTTTGGGGTCCCTGCTAATGGCCTTGTATTCAGTGAAGTTTCTCCCTTCTTACTAATGGAAACATTTGAACTACAAGAATTTGGTCTAATGTTAGCTCTGGGTATATTCATGTTGTACATCTCTGGTAGCTCTTTCCTTAGAAGTTTTTTCTTGGTCTCAAGAAATTTTACTCTCTGTTTTCCAGGTTTGTGTGTAGCTAAAACGCTTGAGAAAACCCTTATTCAGATTACTGGAACGCGTTCCCTCCATTCTGGAGCTCTGGCGCATAACTACCAGCCATCTTGGTCTCCTTGCACTTTTTTCTCTGTTTCTTAAAGTCAGCTAGATTGCCAGGCTCTATTTGGGTTCTCCTCCCTGTACTAGAATGGAAATTACTTCTTGGCTGAGAACCTCTGTGGTGGTAGTAGGCTGGCCTTGTTTATTTCCCTTTTCTCAGGGATTCCAGCCCTTCCTTGCCTTTGTCTGAAAATAGTCCTTTTCTTTGTAGTGTATTATATTCTGTTTGTTAGGAAAAAAAATTCTTGAGAGCTTCCACACCTTGCAAAGGTGTTAACATTAAAGCTCATTCTAGACTGAGTCACAGTCTGCATCTAACCATGGGGTAGTAAGATGTCCTGAGTGATTTTACTCATGATTCCTTTTTTTCCTTCTCAGTATTGATGTAAATGAGCTTGTGTCCACCACAGGAACAATGTGTGTGTGTTTTTTTTTTAATTCCAGTAACTCATTACAAACTTTTTTTTTTATTTAAAGAGAAAAAACAGAAAAAGGGTAGAGATATTACAGAATTTCAAAAAAAAAAAGATAAACAGTAAGAAATGATTAGTTGATAAATTACATATTGTCCTTTTAGAAATAGTTGTTTAAGTTACAAAATTAAAGCGTACAAAGTGGACATTCAAGCACTGTGACTGCAAGCAGATCTGTTCAACAATCCAACAAGAACTTAGAAATATGGTTATCAATCCTACACACTTAAATACATATGTAGTTATATCTTTTATAGCACTTCCTATTTCCTTTCTTTTTTACAATAGTAATTGCACATTTTTAAAATTTCATTTAAAGAGATTAAAAAAACAAAACAGAAAAAAGGGTAGCAACAATACAGAATTCTAAAAGAAAAAAACACTAAGAAATCACTAGTTAATAAATTACATATTGTCATCTTGGATATAGTTGTTCAACTTACAAAATTAAAGGTTATATAGTAGGCATTCAAACAGTGAGACTACAAACAGTTCTGCTCAAGGATCCAACAAACATTCAGCAATATGGTCATCTATTTTACACACTCAAACATACATGCAGTTATATCCCTTAGAACACTTTCTTTTCCTCTCTTTCTTACAATAGCAATTACATACACATTTGGGGTTTTATTACTCTTATAGTTCTTATTACTTTTTATACTAGAGACACAATGTGATATTTATAAATATGATTCTTATTTATTTCACTAATGAGGATAGTCTCAAGTTGTCTCCATTTACCTATGA